>NDGM011013664.1:0-23372 GCA_002564305.1 Octomys mimax | reverse complement strand
TGAATTGCTAGACAGAGATCCCAAGATCTGGGTCAGGTATAGTGCTGCTGCTCCTGAGACTCCTTTCCATTCACCTACTGGATAGGAGTTTTTAAAGCCCCTGCTGGGTGCTAGGCCTTGTACTTGACATTGGGGGTTGGGGTGGAGAGGACCAGCTGTGCCCCGAGGATGCCAAGTCTGGTGGTGAACGCCAGTGAGTGGGTAAGGAGATCACGTGGGCAGATGGCTGTAGAGCCACCTGGACCTGGTGGGTGTCCCAGTTCTGCAGTGTTCCAGCAAGATGGCTTTGAACAAGTGCTGCAACCTTCCAGGGCCTCGCTATGTCTCTCCCCCCACCCCCCAGGTCACTGCCTTTCCCTGCTGCTGGACCCACAGCGGAAGCAGAGCCACATTCCTTTCCGGGACAGCAAGCTCACCAAGTTGCTGGCAGACTCACTGGGGGGCCGAGGGGTCACCCTCATGGTACCTGAGTGGTGCTGCAGGGAGGGTATGGTCCCAAGGAAGGGGCTCCTTAGAGGAGCACTCAGGGGCATCCTCCCCAGGTGGCCTGCGTGTCCCCCTCTGCCCAGTGCCTTCCTGAGACTCTCAGCACCCTGCGATATGCAAGTCGAGCTCAGCGGGTCACCACCCGGCCACAAGCCCCCAAGGTGAATGGGGGAGATTTGGACAGAGAGACAGGAAGGGGCCATCATCTCCCACAGCCAGGCTGTCTTCAGAGCCTGAGCTGGCCTCATGGTTGAAGTCCAGGACTGGGTCTAAGTTGGGATTTGGAATTCTAGAAATGGTATAACTGTGGTTGAGGAGGAGGGGTCAGGGTCCCAGCCCAGGTCAACAGCTAGAGTTTGCAAAGGTTTACGCTTGGAGCCTGAGTTTACTAAGCCCCTGTTGGGTGCTAGGCCCTGTACTCGACATTGGGGTTGGGGTGGACAGGGCCAGCTGTGGCTATGGCTCAGGGTTTAGCCAAGTGCTTATTTGAATCATGGTTAAGTGTAAGTTGAATTGGTGTCTGATTTAGAGTCATTCTTGGGGTCAGAACCTGGGCCAAGTTTAGGACTAAACTGAACTTGGGGTTGAACTTAGAACCAAATGCTACGAGGAAGGCACCCCCGGGATGATGTAGTTCTGACAAGCTGCTGCTCAGATGGAGGCAAAGCCAGCCAGTGGTGCATGCACTGGATTTCAGGCCCCCGTGCCACCATACCTGACGGTTCTTGTGCAGAGCACAGCTTGGGCAGCTATAAAGGATGGCCCTGGGCCTCTTTTCTGCAGTCCCCTGTGGCAAAGCAGCCTCCAGGTCTGGAGACTGAAATGCTGCAACTCCAAGAGGAGAATCGTCGCCTGCGGTTCCAGCTGGATCAAGTGGACCCCAAGGGTATGTTCTCCCTGGGGACAAAGGCAGGAGAAGGATGGGTTCTTGGCCCCTGTGGATCCAGCCACCTCATGCTTCCCCTAGCCCCAGGGCTGCATGGGGCACGGGGCTCCTGGGCCCAGCGGAACCTCTATGGGATGCTGCAGGAGTTCATGCTGGAGAACGAGAGGCTCAGGTAGGGCCCAGCTTGTAGCCTGATGGCTCTGTCCACACCCCTCCATGCTAGGTGCTTGGGCTGAGATGCCCCTGCTTTCCTGCTCCTTGGCTTCCCACTGTCTCTTCCTGCCTCCTGGGGCTAGCACTCTGCTGCAGTGAGAGGCTGCCTGGTACTACCCCAGCCCCACATCCTGTCATCCCTGGGGCTTACTGTCCCCAGGAAGGACATGAGTCAGCTGCAGAGGAGCCGGGACATGGCCTGGGCTGAGCAGCAGGTGCTGGCTCAGCAGGTCCAGGAGCTGGAGAGGTGAGCAGGCCACAGACAGAGGCTGCAGGCCAAGGTGTGTCACGAGGGGTAAGCGGCTGACCACTGGCTCTGCACCTTGGTGGCATCACCTTGGGTTGATCCTTCGGGCCCTCGCCACCTGGGCGTCTGCTTTCTGTAATGGAGTTATGACCTGCCTCCTCCACGGGCTCGCCCAAGTCCAGAGAACAGGGCCAGCACTTGCCCAGAGCCAGTGCTCCAGGTGTTGCTAGAACGCCACTGCCTGGGGCTTGGCTTCTCACCCTTCCTCCCAGGCGCCTCCTCGCTGCCTCCTGTGCTCATCCTGCCCCTGCTGCCAGCCCACCATGTCCTTGTGTGATGCTCCCAGCTGCTCCCTGCCATGTGAGTGTCCCCACCCAAGCTGGAGGGTGACAGGCTGGGGTGTCACAGAGCCGCTGAAGCACCCTCTTGCAGGCATTGCAGTCCTTCTGCTCCTGCCCGTGCTGTCACCTCTGCCCCCTATGCCGGGCACCCCTGGCCCACTGGGCATGCCCTCAGAGAGAGGGCCACCTGCCACAGGTAGGAAGTGCCAAGGCACAAGGGGGGGGGGACTGGGGACTTGATTTGAAGCTCAGTGAGGGAGACCTGGATTCCAGGCTGGCTGATGCGGGATAAAGGCTGGCTGGGCTCCCTCTGGCCAGGGTGTGGGTCCAAGAGGAAGATGATCAACCCCCTTCGTGTTGGCCTGATGTTCTTGATATCCTGCATGTCAGACATGGAGGGCATAGCCAACACCAGGCAGTGGGCTACCTGGAGCCTGGCCGGGGTTCCTGACTGTGGGCTTGGTCTTTCCTGTAGATGCTGGGCCCCAAGGCCCCAGGCGACATCCCTCTCTCTGCCCGGCCCCCACCCTGGGCACCTCCATGCAGCCCTGGCTCTGCCAAGTGCCTGAGAGAAAGGTGAGTCCAGCTCCGCAGCACTGGGTCAGGGAGAAAAGGGCCTGGGAACACCAAGGTGCACCTGCTGCCCCCACTTCCCTGGCCCAGGAGCCGTGGCAGCTGGATGCAGACCGCGATGCTGGCAGAGATGCTGATCGGGGAGGAGGTGGTCCCCTCAGCTCCCCCGCTGCCAGTGGAGCCCCCTAACACACCACCAGTGCTAAGAGGTAGGCCCAAGGGGCTGCAGGCTTCAGGCTTCCTGTCTCTGCATAGTGTGGGCTTGAGCCATATCTCAGATTTTTGCAGCTCCCTGCTTTAAAATTCTCCTTTCTGGGTGTTTGGGCTGGCAGGGGAGGGTAGCAGGTAGCATGTGAGCCTCTTCTGGGTGGGCTGGGTTGAAGAGGGCCTGGGAGTGTAGGCCTCAAGTCTCTCTGCTCCTCAGGTGGGGCTGGGGTTGCAAACTTGGCTCAAAGGCTGGAGGCCCTTAGACATCAGATTGGCAACTCCCTACGACGTGGCCAGAGTCGGCTGCTGCCCAGCGAGGGCCCTCAGAGCCCAGACCAAGTCCTCCCTCCCCGCTGAAGGCACAGTGGGTCCCAAGCATGCCCTGGGCAGGCTCTGTGCTCTTGGCTTCAGTCTCCCCACACAGAAGGAACTGGCCACCACCGCTTGCTGACACTTAACTGGGCAGAGGACGTGTTTGGAGTCTGGGGGCTTGGTGTAAGGTTGTCTGGGGAGAAAGGGCCAGCCTGCCCCTGACTGGAGAAAACAGACAGCGGGTGATAGGATATGTGAATAAAAAGGCATGAGCTCCAGTTCCTGTCACCTATCTACGGAGAAAGCCAAGGGGGAGGGACCCTTGAGAGGGCCCACACAGACGCACAGGTGTGAGCCCCTCTGTTCTACATGGTTCTAGGCGCCTGTCTCCTTCGATGCGTTAGACAAGCTTTGCTTGTGCAACTGCAGTGTGCCACTGGTGGGACCGGCATCAGGCAGGGAGGGTGGTGAGCCTTTACCTCAGTGAAGGAGCTCATGGATTGGGTTCAGCTGGGGCAGGCAGGTGGGCAAGGGACCCATCACTCTGTGCCAGCTGCGCGTGTCCTGGTGGGGTCGGGAAGCCTGGCTCTGTGTGTCACAGGCCTGTGGTGGCATCGCAGGAGAGTCCTGGATAGTCCTGAGCTGACTTCTGGTCTCCAGTCCCTGAGATGGGTGGGGGGGGGAGGGGGTGGCACAGCTCCTGCTCCTTCCAGTTCCAGCGAGGGGCAAGGAAGGGAGGACCATCGTGATCCTTGGTGTGAGTCCCAAGCAAATGATCACGCAGAAGCACATCCCCCACAAGGGAAGTTGGGAATGGAAGACGGAGGGTCTTGGGAGAAAGCCGCAAGGCCAACCTTGCTCTCCTGACTGGGGAAACTGAGGCCCGTGATTCATTTATTTGTCCATCCATCCATTCAACAATGCTGCTGGTACCAACTGCAAATCAAGCTGTGAGGAGCAGATTAGACCAACATAAAACAAGAAGACTTTGTCCAGGAAAATGGACTGGTGGGGGCAGACAGATATTTACAAATCCACACGTGATATTTACAGGAGTTTCCATGGAGAAGGCAGGACTCCAAACAGAAATTGTGGAAGGGTCAGAGAGGTCCCTAAGGAAGTTCTGAAGCCCAGGAGGCAAGCAGCTGTCAGCCCAGAGAGGGTGGGCAGTGGGGAGGCAAACACCCAGGCACCTCTGAGGTTCCCTGCTCTTTGGTCCAGGAATTGCAGGACCTTGCTGGTCACATCCAGAGTGGAATGCCAGAGGCTCTTGAGGAGCCAGAAGCTTAATTTGCATTTACATCCTGCTGGAGTGGAGTGATGGGTGAGCTGGGGTGGGGGACCAGAGAAGAGACCAGAACAGATAGGACCTCTCAGCCAGAGTACCTGAGCCAAGGAGGGGAAGTCCCCAGGTGGGCAAGCTGTCATGTGGCCTGGGGGATCAGAGGAGAAGGAGCAGATCAGCCAGCTGGGAGTGCTGGGGACCACTGGGGAGCCTATTGTTGGTAGGAAGATCACAGCTACACTTGGAGTCTTCTTTTCTCCAAAGTAGTTGTGCCTGGCTTGAGGATACAGGGGCCAGTTTCCCCTACACCTCCCAGTGCAAGACCTGAGAGGACTTGGTGTTGCCTCTCCCAGCATTCTGCGAAGTAGCCTCGGGGAGGTGTGCACATCGTGCAGCTAGGACCAGCCGGGACAGTTCTGGAGCCCAGGGACTGGGTGCTGGGAAGCAGGACTTGTGGCAAGGTATGAGGGGTACCCAGCAGTGACCAGGGTATTTGTGGAAGGCCAGGGAGGGACGGCCCAGGCTCAGAGGGTGGAGCCAGGTGCAGGAAGGCAGACCCAGAGAGCAGGAGTCAGGAAAGCCGGCAGACTAAACCACGTAAGTTCCAAGCCTGGGGTCATCACTTACCCATGGGTGACTTTGGGCCAGCAACCTAACCGCTCTGAGCCTGAGCATCTCATGTTCAGCTGGACGCATCGACCAGGCTCCTTCACAGTGCCATCAGGGGGTGAAGCTCCCTGATGTTTAGAAAGTGTCTTGCATTTGGCTTTGCCTATTGCCGAGAATTTAGCCAAACCAGCTGTTGGTGAGCATGGAAATTGGATAGAATAAAAATCTGTGCTTGTTGAACACATATCCATAGAGAGCCTGCTGTGAGCTCAGGAGGGGATGTTTGTGTGGGCCTGAAGTGGGAGAGGGCCCAGTCTACACCGTCATGTCCCTTCCGTCAGCCCCTTTTGGATGCCACATCAGCTTGGGGTCTCTGCAGGTTCACAGCCAGCCTCCTCCCATTCCCCAACAGCCTTATGGTGCCATCTCTGGCCCTGCTTGCTGGGAGGTCCACAGCCTGAGACGGGGAGGCAGCTGGCGTGGAGCGTGAGAGTCTTTTGGAGCTACAGCAGAGTATGGATGGGGACCACCCAGGGGCACTGTCCACTGCTGCTCCATCCACGGTCCTTGCTCCAGCTCAGCAAAATCCCCACTTCCTTTCCCGAGAGAGTCACAGAATTCACAGGCCTTGGGCTCTGCTGCCCTGTCTCACAAGCGCTTTGTACACCTGTCTGCCAGTACCTGCCCCTGGAGTCCCAGAACCCAGGGGCTGCCGCAGGTCTCCAGACCTGGGTGAAGATTTCAGCTCCACTCAGCCCTGACTGAGAAACTGCCTCTTAAGGAAGGAGCTTCTGCAGCCCCGAAGGCCACGGCTTTCCGATGTCAGTTGCAGGAATGTTGGGGCTGAGGTAGTACCTCTTAAAAACTTCAGACTTATAAGCAGGTCTTTAGTACCTTTGAGCACTGGGATGAGACAAGCTGGAATGCCCTAGGATTCCACTGCCTGCATCCCTCTGGGATTGTAAAGTAGGGTTAGAAGTCAGATTTGCTGCGGTCTTCACAGGCGTGAGGATGTGCTGACCCCCAGCCTTGGGAAGGCGATCCGTGAGGTTCTAGAATGCTGGCGAATCTCAAGACCTCTCTGGATATCTGGAGCTCTCCAGGCCCTTGGGGGCGCCTGCATTTAGGCCCTTGAGTGGGGTCCAACGGAAAGCATGCACTAGGTGGGCACAAGTAGGTTTTCAAGTAGCGCTCCTGAGGATGCTGTGAGCTACAGTCAGGGGTCAGCCGCAGGAAGGAGCTCAAGAATTGGAGTTGACAGCAGTGTTTGTGCAGACTGGCCCCGCCAGACGGTTCCTGGCCCCAGCCCTCCCAGCCCCAGCTTGCCTTTTTTTCCCCCCTCTGGGTCTTTCTCCCACATTTCCTTCAAATTCAGTTCTAGCCCTATTGTGGGACATTTTGTGTCCCCTGAAATGTCTTTTTCCATTTTCAGCTTCTTGTTGAGGTTTCAAGGATTTATTTGCCTTTATTTTAAGCAAGCAAACATGGCAGTCAAAGCTGGGCAAATGGGCATAGGCTTTCCATGAGCCAGGAGCAGCCACCACTGGAATTTGTAGACAGGTCAGCACTGGGGCTGGAGACCAGGACTGGAGGCGGAAGACACGGGGTCTAGGCTTGCCCCAACACAGACCTCCTGGCTGAGCCAGACAAGCTCCCTGTGGTCCCTGAAGCCCACCCTGGCCACCCAGAAAGGATAAGCTTTGATGCTCGGGCCGAGGGCTCTTCCCCAGGAAGCTCCACTCAGCTCTGGTCCTGTCCCTGTCATTGATGCACCATGACAGATCCCTGCATACAGACCTGGTCTTGAGCCACTGCCCTGTCCTCCAAGAGCTTCAAGCCAGGCAGGGGACAAGGACAAGCAAAGTAACAATTATGGTGCTGTAGAAATACAAATAGCAACAACTAGCAAGTTTATCTGGTGCCACGCACTTGCCATGTGTTGACTACTTTATTTCTCACCGCCTCTGAAGGGAGTGAGTAGTGTTGATATTTTCACTGTGCAGTGAAGGAAGCAAGGTGAGAGGCTCGGGAAGTTGCCTGTGGTCACACAGCCAAGAGGTGACAGAAGTGGGATTTGCACTAGTGTCCTGGCTCCCAAGAAAGGGCTCTGAACCACCACCCAAGTGTCACCCAGTGGGGCCACAGGGGAAGACAGGGAGAGGAGCAGTTCCCCAGACTCAGGAGCCCCTGGGCATAGCGGGACCCTTGCACCAAAGCCTCTCACATCCCACAGGCTGGATGCACAGGCCAAAAGCAGAGACTTTCTGAGCTCTTTTCCCCGTGGAAGGAGCACCACCAGCCCAAAGACAAGGGGTTGCTTTATAAACTTCCTAGTGCGGCAGGACGCTGCACTCTGGGCTGAAGCCTGGAAGACTAGAAGTAGAACCTCAGTGCCCAGCCTTGACTGGGGGGCAGGGCCTGGGCAGGAGGAAGAAGACTGGGAGGTGTCCAGGGCGCTCAGTCTCAGGCAGACCCTGCCCCACACTCAGTTCCCATCTGCACGTTTGCCAGCTCGGGGTCCCTGGATAAGCCTGTGAACCTCTTTGAACCTCAGTTTCTTCTTCCACAAAGTGGGGATAAAACAGGTTTCCCGTTAGAGGAGCCAATTGCACCAGGGAAGATAGGACTAAAAATAAAGCCTTTAAAACCAGCCTGGCACACAGCCAGCGCTAAATACATGTTGCTTGTGATCACTATCGTTACTAATGGATGCTCTGAGTACAAAGCCTCTGTCGTGCCTGTGGTGCACGGGGAGGAGCTGTGTCAGTATCCGGCCTCTTAGAGACCATGGAGCTGTTGATACCAGCTCTGCCGGCTTCCTGCTGCTGGCTGACCCTTCTCACATGGACTCTTCCAGCGAGAGCAGTGGCCATCCAGACAGGAGCCCAGGAAGAGTTCCTGTGGTCCTCCCACAGCAGCCTAGTCAGGAGAAGTCATGTATCTTTATTGGAAGAAGACGGGTACTGTCTTCCTAAATGTCAAGCTTGCCTCATGGTTTCATCAAAGAGCTCTGTGAGCCCTTTTAATGTGTGGAGTTATGCCCACATGGGCAGTCAGAAGTTGGGACAGGAGGTCCTACTTGGATGGACAGATCAGGCTAGTCTGTAGAGAGCGGGAATATACCAGCATCTCCTCTCTGGACCTAAGTGAGGTATAGGAGGTCCTCTGGGAGCTCTTTCCTCAGGATGCACAGGGAAACAGACCCCGGGCTGCAAGCTCTGTCTCCAGGCAGCCAGGTCACAAGGACACTCTGAGCTCTGAGCACTTTTTCCCCAGCCTCCACCTCTGGCTCAGATCGGTGGATTCCAAGGGCCCACTGACTAAGCCAAGCTCTCCAAGGAGCAAGAACAGGGTGCGCTTCTGACTGACCTCTCAGTCTCGCGAGGCCTAGGACCTCTAAACAATGCCGTCTCACAGAGGAGGCATGTTCAAAAGATGAGGTCATTTGGTTAAAATCAAAAAGGCAGCAGCCATGATTGGGACCCAGGTCTCTGCAGGTCTAAAGTTCTGCTGCTTGACCAAGGGGCTCCCAGCCCAACAGAGAGACCAACCCAAAGCCAAGGACACAGGACAGCCCACACTGGTGGGGGGCTCCTTGCTGTGTGCCCTTGAGGAGTCCAGCCACTCCATCCCTTGCTCCTCATTCTGTCCCTCTTAGAAGACTCTGAGCACGTTGATTCCATCTCCAGGTCCCTCTCAGCCACCTTCTTCCAGGCAGTCCTTCTGGGGCCTGACTTAAATTTTCCCTCTGCATCGAAGGCAAGCACATTGCCTCCTGATGTCCTCAGCGCAGCGCTAGACCCCAAGGAAGAAGAGAGGGCCAGGCTTGGCAGGGCAGAGGCCAGGCACACTCTTGGTGGAGGAGAGGAGAAATAGACCCACACCATCCTCAGGACTGCCAGGAGAAGGCCGGGAAGGGAGACACCTCAACTCCAGGTGTCCCAAAGAATGTGGCCAAGCGGTCCCACTGTGTATAGAGGGACAGGGCCTGGGACGGGCCAGCAGAGTGCCGTGGGTGTCAGGGAAACACATCTGCATTGGCGTTGCCCCTCACTGCGTGACCTCCTGCATGGACCACCAGATGTCTCTGTCTCAGTTTCCTAACCTGTACATTGGGGCTATCAGCCTAGTAAGACCCTATCTGGAGGCCTCAGGATCTCATGCATGCAGAGCTTAGCAGAGGATGTGGCAGATGTGAGGACTTAACACAGCGACAATTCAGGTACTGTGACCTTGGTGGCCTATAGCAATGGTAGGCAATTCTGGAATTACCCCAGTAACCTTTCTTTATTTTTTTTTTTAATGCCAGAAAGGCTGGGCTCCCCTCTCCTCCTGTTTTCACTTTCCCTTTCCCTTCTCCGCCCCTCCCTTTTCCTTCATCCTCCCCTTCTGGTTCTCTGTTTAATCTTTGCTCCAGGCTCTGGCCTTGTCGACAACCTGCAGAGTAATGCTGAGCACGAACTCTGCCGGCTTTGTCAAAGCTCTCTGCTGCCCTCTGGTGGACACAGCGCGGCCGCGCCTTTGCGGTGCTATGGGAGGACACCTTTCCCAGGTGTGCGTTGCTCGGTCCTCATTTCCGCCACGACCGGTGAGGTCTGGAAGTAGAAGCCGAGGCCAGCGAGGGAATGTCTTCCCCGTGGTCACCCTCAAGTCTGAGGACTGGCTCGAGTCTTGCTTTTTGGGCCCCAGGGGTAAGGGGGAGTAGCAGAGCCTAGAATCGGCCGGGAACATCACTGGTCCCTGAGACCTGGGCGCTGTCCACCTCCAGCTTCGCCTGATGATCCTGGAGTGACAGCTTGGGGCAGGAACTCCGGGTCCAGAAGGCAGGTCGCCCTGCCGTCTGCGTCCTGCCCAGATGCCCAGCGTCCTAGGTGTCCCGGCCATCAGCCACCCTCCCGGCGCCCTGCCCTCTTGCCTTTCTGGAGAACCTCCTCAATAGCTGACCCGCAGCCCACTTTGAGACCCCCAGCAGCTGTTGCGCACTCGGGGTGGGGCAGGCCCCGCCAGCAACTCATCTGTCTCCTAAGTCGGCACCTAGGGAGTTGTGGGGGCTGCCATTTCCGGTTGTTCTGAGCCAGTCTCACTAGGTTGCCCAAGCTGGCCTTGAATTCACGATCATCCTGCCTCAACCTCCCAGCCAGAGTGCTGGGGTTGCAGATGGGACTGGCACACTCTGCTTCGATTTTTTAAAATTTATTTTGCATTACCAGTGCATGTCACTGTACATTTCCCCCCACTCCCCAGGCCTTTTGCAATTGCTGTCTTCTGTGCAAAGCCCACCTCCCTCATGGAAGCCTGGCTCCCTCGCACTCTCCAGGTTCCATTTTCTGCCCTGACGCTTCCCCTGTCACCGCGGTGACCAACCTGCCTCCCCCTCTGCTCCCCACTCTTCTACCCATCTGGTCAGACCTCGAGCCAGTGCCTGGAGGCCCACCATGCTCCCTGTCCTGTTCCCAGATCCAGGTGCAGAATGGGCATTTGGCAACAGAATAAGTGAGCAAATGAATTAGTTATGGGGACAAGCCTGTCTGGCCCCCAACTGGGCTACAAGCAGAGTGACCTGGAACGAGAGCCTTTCCCTCCCTGTCCCCTGAGGGTTTCCCACAGCTCCAGGTACCTCTCAGGCCTCCTGAGTGGGAGGCTCTCCTCTTACTGGAAATGGTCAGGCCCTGGTCACTTCCGGTGGACTCCTGGACCCCAGGGTCCTCCCTCCTAGACAGCCAGGGACATGGTGCCAACCCAAGGCAGTCAGCCTGGCATCCTCAGGCCCAGGGTTAATTTTTACCCAGCAGCTCAAAGTGCAGATGGCCTTGGCAGCCTGTCCTCTGTTTGCTTGGGTTAATGATTTTGGGAGCACAAACAGCCCCACCCTGGGCAGGGGGAGGCTGTGCACCAAACACTCAGCCCCGAGCCAGCACGGCCGGGATGGGGACTGGTTCAACTTTGTGGGCCTCGGCTTCCCAGGCAGGCCGTGGGGCTGACAACCCCGATCCTACAGCCATGTGGGGAAGGTCAGGTGAAGGTCTCAGTACACAGGGAAGGCCAGTGGGCAGTTCAGGTCGTGCCTCCACAAATAAGAGTCTTGCTTGAACTCTGGGCAGCCAGACGGGATTGTTATCTTCAATTATAGATTAGGAAAGGGAGCGGAAAAGGCACTCTTAACTCACTCAGAATACAGAGATGTCCAGGTTTCTGGCTTCCAATTTTTACTTCATACCATTGAGAAAGTCTGTGAGGACAGGGGATAGCTGTCTTAGAAATCGAAACCAAGACACTGTATCTAGTATGAATCAGGGATTTGAGCTCCCCAGCAGCCAAAGCAAAAAGGAATGTAATCAGTGGCCACGCTGTCTATTCCAGAGCAAAAGAAACACACCCTCTTAGGATATCAGTGAAAAGAACACCTCAACCAGATCAGATCCTACCTATTCACGCACTGCCTATGTAAGAGATGCCCCAATTCTCACAGAGTAGGGGGCTTGTTCTCGGACCCACCTTGTACAAAGCACATCCCAGCTCTGGCAGGAAGGCTACAGTGTGGATGGAATATTTCCTGACAAGACTCCAGAGGAAGGGAGAACAGTGGCTTTAACCTCTGGAGGAGAAAATGTCTTCAGGAGACCATGGTATCGCTGGGCAGCAGAGTTTGAGCTCTGGGGAAAGACAGGCCTGCATTTCTAAAGATCCCATTTAAAAATTTGAGCCTAATGATAATATATTCATTTCTGGGGCTGTTCTAATGAAGAAGCACAAACCAGACAGCTTAAAACAACAGACAAGGCTGTGAGGAAGGAGGTACACTGTGCTTCTAGCCCTGGGGGCTGGAGGCAGGAGGTCACAGGACGGAGGCCAACCTGAGCAACTTAGAGCCTCAGCAGGACCCTGTCATAATATGAGAAGAGCTGGAGGTGTTGTGCAGCTCAGGGACAAAGTACTTGCACAGCAGGTGTGAGACCTTGGGCTCAACCCATGGTACCACACACACACACACACACACACACACACACACACACACACACACAAAGTATGCTACCACAGTGATGGAAGCCACAAGTCCAAGACCCAACTGCCAGTAGAGCCCGGGTCCCTCCAGGGACTTACGGAAATAATGCTCCCTTGCCTCTGTCCAGCTACCGGTGGTGGCTGCCATCAGCTTCGGCTGCTGGAGCTGGAGCTGCCCTGCCTCGGCCTCACCTGCACGTGGCCATTGTCCCTGCACACGTGTCCCTCTGGGTCTCACTGTCCATTCTCTTATAGACACAGGGCATTGGACTCAGGACCCACAGATCATCCTGTGCCCCTGCATCCTAACTAATCCCATCTGTCAGTAAGGCTGCATCCTGCAGCGTGGGTGGGCATGAATTTTGGAGGGGACACTAATTAACCCATCAAGACACAAACCTGCTTGTACGTCACCAACCCCAATGCCCCATCCTTACCCCAGTGCAGGAACTAGGTATCTACCTACAGATGTAGAAGTCAAGGCCCTGGAGGGAGTGACCTGCCCAAGGACATACAGTAGTGGCGTGCCACAGCAGCTCAGGCCCGAATGCCTGTGCTCAGCCACAGACAAAGACTTTCTCAGCAACCCCACATCCCTGCCGGGGACCCTGGCCAGGCACGCCCCTTCTTGGAAGCCAGTGTCTGTCAAGGGGAAGATTGCACCCACTTCCTGAGGAGACTCAGAGTTACATGCAACCCTGTGGTCTGCGCAAGTGCTGGGGACAAAGCCTGAAGGTGGCAAGTGCCCAGTGGATGGATGCCATTACAGCAACAGCACCATCACCAGCCCCACACGGGTGGTCTCCACATGTGATCTGCAGAGGCACCAGGCAGCCAGAGGCAGAGCAAGCAGGCCAGGGCAGGATGCCAGGTTCTAGTCTTGCCTCTGCCTCAGCCCTTCCCATAGTAGCTAGCTGGTAAGTCACTCCCTGTCTCTGGGCCTCAGTTTCCTAATGTGAGAAACAGGGCCAATTAGGCTCGAACTGCTGGTGCTCGGGTGGAGGGACACAGCCCCTGCGACAGGTGGGCATTTGCAGGGACCCTTCCTGGGGGCGTAGCTCTTCTGAGTGAGGCACCCTGGACTCTAGGCTCAAGGATCGACCCCACCAGGCGACAGGGTCAGTCAGAGTGGCCTCTTGGCCCTGATTGGTCCTGGCTGTGGAGAGCAAACACCGAGGTCATCTACAAGCTTTGGGCCCTGTTCCTAGCCTCAGTTCACACTCGTCTCTGCCAGGGAGGTGGTGGTTCCTGTGTCCCCAGTCTGAGTGGAGAGACACCTGAGACAGAAGAGCCGAGAGCCATGCGGGGTGTTGGGGCCCTGCTCCTGCTGTCGGCCAGCTGCCTGGCCGTGAGTGCAAATCCTGCGTCGATGCCACCAGATGACATCCAAGCGCAGGAGAATTTCAATGAGTCCCGGGTAAGCTGGCCTCCCCATTGGTGGCTGTGGGATCACAGAGCCCAAGTGCCTGGGCCTGGCCAAGCAGGTCCTGCCTGTCTCCTGTCTCAGTCCCCACCTGAAACTCCACAGCTTAGTCCTGAAGGCCACTGTCCTGGGTTCCACCTCTGCCCTGAGTGACACAGCCACCTTGAATAGGACTGTCGCCACCTCTGTATGAGATTTTCGGACCCTTCTAGAGGTGGCAACAGCAGATCAGCTTTACTTTAGGGACAAGAGAGAGCTACAGGCAGAGGGGATGTGGGGTGCAGGGCCCCCTGATGGGGTCTGGGCTGCTAAACGGTCTAAGGCCTCTGGCCCTGGTCCAGGCAAGGTGGGGGCTCCTCCCGCTATGGAGAGACAAGGTCACAGCGGAGCCCTATGTGCACCGCGGGGCGCAGAGTACTAACGCAACCCCTCCTTCCACCGCTGAGGGCAGCATGAGAGCCAGGGAGCATCGTGTCACTGTGCGAGAGAGGCAGGGCTGTAGCTCTGGGGGAGCAGTGGCCGTTGACCTTGGTGCATAGGGTGTGCCACCCTCACCCCATCTCGGAGGAGCATGGCACTCCACAGGGCAGGCAAGCTCTGGCTCACAGCAGCTTCCAGGGCTTGCCAGTACCTGCAGCCCCACCATTCGCCCTAGACACCATTGGGCGGGTGTGCTGGCAGGCACTGGTAATCCCTGCTGTTTTGGAGGCTGAGGCAAGAAGGGCACAAGTTCAAAGCTAGTCTGGGCCACTTAGTAAAACCCTGTCTTAAAGTGATAATAAGTAAGTGAGTGGCAGGTAGCGCAGCCTGGGGTTCAGTCCTCATTGCTGTAGAGAACAAAGCAGAAAACCATCACCCCAGCAAAAGGCAGGTCATGGAGAGGAGGGCAGGGTTGTCAGCCAAGTCCTCTTCGGATCCGAGGCCAACCCAGACCTAGTGCTGGTGGCTGCCTCCTAGATCTACGGGAAGTGGTTCACCGTGGCCATGGGCTCCACATGCCCGTGGCTGAAGAGGATCCAGGACAAACTGAGCGTGAGCACCTTGGTGCTAGGCAAGGGCGCCACCGAGGCCCAGATCAGCACCACCCACACCCACTGGCGGTGAGTAGGGGGTGGGGGGAGCAGGGCCCAGGGCAGGACCCACCTCCCCACCCAGGAGCGCCCCACCTGTGCCATCTACACACCGGCCGCGTTCCCAGCACTGTCTGCTTTGCAACCGCTCCTACTCAGTTCCCTTCGGTGGATCATGGGGGTCTCCCGGGCTGGTATCAGTGTTAAACGGGATGTTTAGAAATATTCCCAAATTAAAGAAAAATCAGAGTCGCACCATGGGGTTGGGTGTCAGGCCCATAGCATCCACCACAAGCCTCCTTCCTTCTGGTTTGCTCCTTCCAGGAGAGGGGTGTGTGAGGAGACCTCGGGGATTTACGAGAAAACAGACACAGCCGGGAAGTTCCTCTACCGTAAACCCAGTATGTGAGGAAGCAGACCCACCCTCCTGCCCTGAGCCCAAGCCCACCCTGTCTCCTCAGGTCCCTTGCTGTCTGTCCCTCCTAGCTGAGGTATTGCCTACCCTTCTCTGGGTGCCTCCTCCTCCTCCTCCTCCTCCTCTTCTTCCACTTCCTTCTCTCTCCCATTCCGAGTCTCTTCTCCTTCCTGTACTCATTCAGAACATGGTGCTGTGCTGAGTGCTAAGGACAACACCAAGGTTCCATCTATCTTCAGGCCCTGCTGTGCCTGGTGCCAAGGAACAGACTTGGGCACACCTTTATTGCCTGGATGTGCTCTTGTCAAATGATTATGTTGCAGCTGATTCTATGAATATTTGGATGGACAGATAGATGGATGGATAGAAAACATATGAGTGAATGAACAAGCAGTGAATATATGTGTATTAAGTCCTCCTGTTCTGGGAAACTTGTTCGTAAATTGCGTTCATTCACAAGCTGACAAAGTGAGTCTTCCACAGTGCCTCTGTGAAGGTTTGCAACTCTAATGTTTATAAGCCAAGGATAGACGAGGTGTCTAGGAGACAAACTGATGGGGTGACACAGGAAAGAAGGAAGAAAATGGGGAAGAGAGAAGAGAAGGAAGGGAGAGAGAGGATTTAGAATTGAAGTGATGATGGATGAATTAACAATGAATATATAGTGCGTAGAGAGAGACTGAAGATGGGTGACCTGACAGATATACAGAAGTCATAGGTAGCGACAGGGATGGGTGGCTGAAGACACGGTGTGGCAAGCTCAGGCAGAAGGCTCTTTAGGTCTCAAATGCTGCTTTCCTCTCTGTGCAGAATGGAACGTAACCATGGAGTCCTATGTGGTTCACACCAACTATGACGAGTATGCCATTGTTCTGACTAAGAAATCCAGCCGCCACCATGGACCCACCATTACTGCCAAACTCTATGGTAATGGCCAATACCAAGAGGAGCCCTTCGGAATGCAGGTGGGAGGGGACCATTGATTTTGGGATTTGGGGTGGGGAACAGCAGGGAATTTTGTTCTTTTCTTTCTGACAAAACTCCAGTTAGGACAAGAGGCAAGGTTTTGTATTCCCTGGAGGAGGACGATAGGGCTTAGTCTCCCATTGGAGACTCTTCACTGAATCTCTAAAATCATTCCAGAGCCTCCAGCCAATGAAAACAGGCATTTAGGATCTCTTCCTGCTTGGGAATTCACCTGCCCACCTGTGTACTGAGGAAACCAAATAGGGCAATAATTTCCAAACTTTGTCTAAACAAAAATCTCCACGCCAAGTCATCTTGCCCAGCCAGCCCAAGTGCCTGTTGGTTTTAGGTGTCTCCTCTCCTTCCTACTTCTAGGTCGAGAGTCACAGCTGAGGGACAGCCTACTGCAGGAGTTCAGGGAGATGGCCCTGGGTGTGGGCATCCCTGCGGATTCCATCTTCACAATGGCCAACAGAGGTAAATGCCACCCCCTACTAAGTCTTGGATTTAGGTCCCCAACTCCTCCTTCATGATCCCCAGAGGCCAACTTCAGCGCCTGTGTCTTGGCCATAACCCCTCAAATAAGGACTACAGTCCCCTCCCTCTTTTCAGAGAACCAAAGAGCCATTGGGTTGGTCCTATGCCTTACAGCGCAACATTGGCAGAGCTGGGACTAGCACCATCTCCGTGTGTCTTTGATGCCTGTTTGTCTTAGTGAGGCCACATCCAGAATCCATAGGACCCTCTCTGGAGGCCATGGAGTCCTGGGATTGGACTAGCGGCTCTGGAGTTCTGGGTTCTAATTTATGTGGCTTCTGGTTAGTCAACCTCAACCTCTCAGAGCCTTATTATCCCCCTCTGTAAGATGGGGACAATAATGGCTCCCTTATTTTTCTGCTATGAGCAATTGATGAGATAAAGCATGAAGCACACTAGCGCTGTGCCTAGTAAGTGCTCAGTAGATATTAGCTATTGCTATTCTTGTGGTGACAATGAGATGTGGTGGAGAGGGCAGCTGGGCAGGTGGTCATGGTGACCCATCCAGCAGCCTACTGGGTTTCCAATGAATGACCTTGAGCAAGCAAAACAGACAGGACTGCTCATGAGGCAGATGGCGCTCGGCATCATAAGAGAAATGTATGTCTAGGTTGCGCCCAAGCCTGGCCCTCTTGCTCACACCTGTCTACTGTCCTCTGATCTAGGCGAGTGTACACCTGGGGAGCAGATCCCACAGTCCAGCCCAGCCCTGGTGAGTACCTCTGCCCCACCCCAGCCCCACTAGCCCTGTGTCATTGTTCCACACACTCGGTTGTTTCGGGGCTCGCTCTGGCCCTGCTGTGGGAGGGGGCAGGTCACTGAGGGCTGCATGGGACATGGGCGCTCGGGTCCGACCCTCCCGTGCTCACTTGTGATTCTGCCTCCCCGGTGGTTGCTGCTGTCTGGACCTCACGTCTCTTCTCCGTGAAATGGAATCATTAGATTTACCTTCTGGGCTTCTGCTAGACTCCAGTAGAGTGTTGGGAAATCTCTTAACATAGTGCTCAAAAGTGCTTAAAGAAGTAAGACACAAAGATGAAATGACAATATTCCATAATGAACAATAGTACACAATACATGAAAATAAAATCAACCAGTCTCTCTTAAACTCTGAGCCCAGGCAACTTCTCAAGCCAACTCCTCTCCCCAGCAGCCTTCTGAGTTCACTTCTATTTATTCCCTGCCCTTTGCCACACTGACTAAGCTATCTTCAACTATTTGCAAGTTACGTGACCTAGCCTATTCTCCTGCTTTGTGTATACATATGCGTGTTTCTACGTGTCTATACAACGTGTGTTTGTCTGCATGTGTGTATAGCATATAAGTCTACTTAAAAACACATCCTTAAAAATTGAAAAATGAGAAAAGATAATATCATTCCAACATAGAATCCATACCAATAACTTATTACTTATTTACTCCTATATATATATATATTTTTTTTTTCTTTATTTTTTGGCGGAACTGGGGATTGAACTCTGGCCTTTGCGCTTACCAGGGAAGCGCTTATTCTACTGAGCCAACTCCCAGGCCCACTCCTGTATTTTTAAAAGAAAAATACTCTCGGTCTTATAAAACACATACGTTAAGGAATTAAACCAATGCAGAAAATATCAAGATAAATAAAATACTTTTAAAACTCCCAAATTACCATTATTCACATAATTTTCATAATCTCAACAGGGCAGACAGAAGGAAGCACAGGAGGATGGGTATACTTAGAGTGCTGTTAAACAAACTTTGGTTACCGATGCTATCCTCCGTTTTCAAAGCATTGTCATTTTACTTAAATTTAAAAACAAACCAAAATGAACTTACTTCTTGAACTTCAAAACAATATTCTTTCATTCCAAGTTACATATGGCTTAGAGGAAAGTGAAGGTTAGGAAAAGACATTTAAGAGGCTGATGTTGCTATCTATAAACTTAAAAGATATTTATTTTCTCTATGACTTGAAAGAAAACATTAGAACACTTCAACTTCATTCATCTCCTCTTGGCTCTGTCTTTTGCGTCGTCCATGTTGACCCCAACCTTATTCCATTTTGTCCCTCTAAAGCCCACTGTCATTTAGACCACCAAACAACGAGGCCACAGTTCTGTAGTTTTGTAGAACTCCCCCCTGGTTCTGTATGTTAGTTGAGAGACCATAACCAGGTTCTCCATTTCTGACCATTCACTCCTATTAACAGCCCTTTTTTGCCAAGTAGAGTTTTCGAGGCAGCTCCTGGGTGTTTAACCCCTACAGTCATGGGTGCAAATGGCCACCTGCCCCCTGCATACTCAGTTGCCATCTAGAGTGGGTGCCATATCCTAAGGTCGTATCTTCTGCCTCTCGGAACTGAGTGGGTCTCTCCACTTTCTCCAGCATGGCCACTGTTGCAAAGTGGCAGGACCACTGGGATGCGTGGGTCCTGTCCCCACAGGCAGCTTGTTTCTTCCGCTCTAATAGGTGGGAGAGCCTTATCACTGTGGTCAAGGCCCTGCTTGGGGCTCATGGCTCTATATGTGAGCAAGGATGTCCAAGTACAGGCTCCAAATGCATTTCTTGTGTATTTCAGGGAAATGCCTTGCCCAGTGTGGTGGATTGCGTCTTCTGCTACCTTTATGGCTCTCTGCTCACGGGGACCCTCATTCTCTCTACTTAGAGCCTCTAGGTCTTTCATAGCTGCTTGTTTCTCTCAGATTGATTTTATCTTTGTCTTTCTCCTTCACATTTGTTGGGATTATCACTTGCATTCGTAGCTGTTCTTTATCATCCCGCTCTGTGGACAAGATTTTGCATTCTGTTTCTTGCTATTTCTACCTCTAATTTACTCACTAGCTCCAAATGAACAGTTTGGGTTCTGCATCTGCTCAGGTCTGGGTTCATCTTATTCTACTGCTCTGGTAGTTCATCTCTGAGTCTTAGTCCCTGTCTCCACCCTGGGACACAGACCCTGACACCAGCAATTTAAAGGAGGGGGGCTTACTTGGCCTCATGTTTTGAATCTGTGGTTGGCTGGCTCCCAGACAGGAAGGGCGTGCTGAAAGATTCTGGAGGAGGCCAGCTGCCAGGAAGCAGAGAGTCAAGGGAGGAAGCAGGGAGGGGACATGGCCCCCAGGTCCTGCCCAGTGACCACCTCCAAATAGCACACTTAGCTCTTCGGCAGATTAATCCACCGAGGAGCATGGCATGATCCAATCACCACCCCAAAGGCCAACTTCTGAGTCTTCAGGGGATGTTCTAGAGCGATATCAGGACAAGCCCTCTTTTCATAAATTCATGTTCTAAGTGAATCTACAGCGTGGAGCCACTGGGGAATGGCCTCCTGCTCTTAACTCCACTTTCTTCTAGTATCACAGGTTGAGTTTCCTGGGGTCAGTATCTGTGAAGGGTAAGGGATGAGGGTGGGACTGTGACAAGTTCAGCTGCAACACAGTCACAGTGCCCCAGCCAACCCCATAAGGGCCTTTGCAGTTGGGGCGACTTTAGCACTGTCACAAGATGGTGTGAAGGTGCAGGACCAAACTGCCCTGTGTGGACCAGTGTGGGCAGGTGCATAACCCTGGGTGAGGTGGCTCCCTTTAGCTGAGGCAGACAGCGGAAAGCAGTGTCTCAGCAGCACGGCCAGCCTCTGACAGAGCAAGTCCACTGCTGAGGGAAAATCTAGGCAATTTGTGATGGTGTCCACCAGAGTCAGACTCCTGCTTTTGTGCAGGTTATTTATTTACTCATTTTTTTTTTTTCATAAACAGGGATTGAACTCAGGCCCCTGCACTTGCCAGAGAAGTGCTTATTCTACTGAGCCATCTCCCTGGCCCCTATTTACTCATTTCTGAGGTGGATTCATAATTTATGTACATCTTACTTTATCTTGATCCTCTTTTGTCAGCTTTATGCCAACATTTTTCTGATAAGGTGGGGCGGAGGTGACACTTCTCCATTCTCTTCCCAAAATAATTTGAGCCTAATTCCCTCACATTTTACTTCAGTGTAAGCCCTTGGGGGGTTTGCGTTCACACACTTTTCTGAAGAACTGGTGGTGGGGATGGTTGAAGCTCTCTCCCGAGGGGCACTATCTCGGACCTTACACACTTTGCGTCAGTTTCCCAGGGCTGCCCCAACAAAGTGCCACAAACTGGAGGCCTAAACAGTATGAATTATAGTCTTATAGTTCTTGAGGCTTCCAGAAGTTCGTGCTCAAGGTATCAGTAGTGTTGTTCCTTCTGAGGGCTCTGAGGAAAACCCTGTGCCCTCTTCTCCCTTGCTTCTGGCAGTTTTCTGGCCATCTTTGGCATTCCTTTGGGGTTCTGGCTGGCATTTTCTAGCCTATAGCTTCATCATCTCCAAGCCCTGTCTTTATCTTTCAAGTATGTTCTCTTTGTGTACCTTTATATCCAAATTTCCACCTTTTACATAAACACTACTTACATTGGACAAAGGCCATTCCCAGTGATGTCATCTTTACATCTGTAACAAACCTATTTCAAAACAAGGCCATATTGTTCGTTACTGGGTACTGACTCCAGTCGATGAATTTTGGAAGGAACACAACTCACTCTATAGCATTCTTTTGCGGCTACGTTTCAAAAGGTGGCTGCATGTTCTACGTAGGGCTCACAACATCTGCCTGGGCTGGTGTGTTGCACATCAGTTCCACAATTGTGTAGACCCAGAATCTATACACCCCTTTTTACTCTTTTATTCCCAGAGGACATTTAACTACTCTTCTGTCAGAAAGGAAAGAAATGGGGTGCTTTTCCATTTCTTTTCTCTCTGGAACTATTGGGAAGAAGAGTTTGACATTGCACCAGCTTTGGAAATTGGGGGACACAGCTAAGAACTGCGCCTTGTAAAGCCATTATACTCCATTCTAGAATGTTCTGTCTCTTCTATTGGTTGCCAGTTTTAAATTTAGCTTTAAACCATGCCCTCTCTTTTTGAGTGACATTGATGGAAACGGGGAAGGGGTGCTTGTTTCTTGTTAGAATAATTGTTTGAGAAATATTAGGTGGGGGCTGTCTCTTAGTTCAGGTGTCAGTTTAATCTTCATTTCTTTATCAGCATCAGGAATGAAACAGGAACTAAAGATTTCCCTTGTTAAAGACAGAAATGCAGCAAGTTTCTGTTTCTCCTGCTTGCTTTCTATTTCTATCCTTCTAAATTTCCCACCTTCCTCTTTTTATGTGTATTCTCCAAGACTGATATTTCAATCTTTCTTTTTGAAAAAAAGATTTAAAAAATATTTATGCTAAATTGCACAAAGGCTTTAGCAAGTATTTATTTTAGCTATATTTTACTGCAAGAAGAAGGGAGGGGCCCCTAGCACCCAGAAAGTAGGAGAGAAAATTGAAGTTTACCATGGGTCTACCTTTCCAAATTTCAGGTCTCACCTGTGAACAGAAAGGCTTCTTGGTGGCCAGCATGTTCTCTGCTCGTCCTTTCTTGAATTGCCCAGAGATTCTGCTTTAGGGCATTCTATACCTACGACCCTCTTAACAGCCTGCCCCTTCTGCAGGCCCCATCACCCACAGACAGGAATATTAGGGCTGGCCTTGGGTGGGCCCCTTAATCCTTGCAGTTTCTTCTTTTGCAAGCAGCTAACGATGTCCCTTCTGCGGATCAGTCACACACCGCACTGTGTAAGGAGCACCTTCCCATGTTGGTTGGAAATGCTGCTTTTTCCTGGTTTCTAACTTTTTTTTTTAAAAAAGAATAAAAAATAGTAAGAAAAACATAATACTTACCTGGCAAGGGAGATACCATGATCACGAAGAAAAACATCAAAAAAGATGCAGAATTTCACTAAACAAAATGATAGGAATTCAATG
Source organism: Octomys mimax (assembly GCA_002564305.1). Lineage (NCBI taxonomy): Eukaryota > Metazoa > Chordata > Mammalia > Rodentia > Octodontidae > Octomys > Octomys mimax. The sequence continues at coordinate 987 of NDGM011013664.1, read as the reverse complement.
ATGGTTGCTATTGTTGTCTTCAAGTTAGTTGTTCAGAGCCAGGGATATAGCTCAGTGGCATAAACACCTTCCTGGCAAGGGCAAGGTCATGAGTTCCATTCCCAGTACTGCAAACAAACAAACAAACACTCCACCAAATGAATTGTTCAGATTACCAGATATAAACATGCAAAATTAGTCAAAAAAATTAAAAAGAGGAAAAAAAAATTAAGCATTAACTGTTGCTTTCAATAGACCAGCAGAAATCAGTGGTACAATTATCCAAGGTATCCCAATATACACACATATATTTCTTTTTCCCTTCTTTCTTCCTTTCTTTTCTTGTTTCCCTCATCCAAGTTGTTTTTTCCCTTTGAACAGTTTCTTTCCCTTTCACAGTATCTTTGTACCTTTCAGATTTTTGATTCAGATTTTTACACTAGGAAGACCATACCATGTTTACACATGTGTCTGATTTATTTCCCTTATGAGTATGGTCTCTACGTGCATCCATTTACCGGTAAAAGGCTTGAGTTTATCTTTTTATAGCTGAGTAGTACTCCATTGCATAAAGATACCACATCTTTCTTATCCATTCCTCAGCTGATGGGCAGTTGGGTTGTTTCCAAGATTTAGCTCTCACGAATTGTGCCGCTATATACACGGCTGCACATATCACTGTGCTGTGATGCTTTCAGTTCTTCTGGAAAAATACCTAGGAGAGGAATAGCTGAGTTGAATGGGACCGCCAATCCCAGTTTGTTTTTATTTTAATTGTTTATTTATGTATTTATTTGGTACAGGGTTTCACTATGCAGCTCAGACTTGTAGTGATCTTCCTGTCTCAGCCTCCCCGGCACTGGGATTACAGGTGTGTGCCACCATGCCCAGTTTCTGTGGCTGGCTTGGCACTTGGGGCCCGGAGGATCGAACCTGGGTCCTTGTGTTTGCCAGGAAGACACCACTGAGCTAACTCCCCAGCTCCCAATCCTAGTTTTTTTTTTTTTT
>NDGM011013662.1:0-17760 GCA_002564305.1 Octomys mimax | reverse complement strand
TTTTTAGGGAAGGGTCTACAGGGTGTTCAGGATCTCACTACTAGATTGGACTCATAGTGATCTCCCTGTTTACAGCCTCCCAAGAGTTGGGATTACAGGCATGCGCCACCACGCCCAGTCTCAACTGCCATCTCAATGCGGCACAGGCAGGCCTGGGAATCGAACCCCCAGCCCCTGTGCCTGCTTGCAGGCACTTTAACCCACTGAGTAATTTGGCAGACCCTTGTTTCCTACAAATTTATTGTCCTTGTCCTTAAATTCACAGGAAGACTGTAACCGTACTTTGGGTGTTAAACTGCCACTGCTGTTGTTAAAGGGAAATGATTTAAATTGACTATGTGACATTTAAAAGATGGTTGCTATTTGGTGTTGTGGGTTTCACACTTTAGGGACAGATTCAACTAGCCCACGACACGTTCAAGGCTTGAAACACTACTTTAGGATTCATTTCTGCTGTCACTCCTGGGTACAAGAGAAGCGAGTGATCTTGCTTTCCCTAAAACAAACCAGGATTTAGTTGCAACCCATACACTTATCAAAACAAAACAAAACAACCGAACAGAAGTAGGTTGTGATGGAGCACACCTGTAATCAGAGCACTTGGGAGGCTGTGATAGGAAGATCGCAGTGAATTTGAGGCCAGCCTGGGCAGCAGGGAGAGAGCTCAAAGCCAGTGTAAACTACATAGTGAGATCCCCATCTCAGACTTTAGATATAAGCTGGGCGTGGTGGCACATGCCTGTATTTCCAGCACTTGGGAGGCTGAGGGAGGAGGATCCTTGTGAGTTCCAAACTAGTCTGAACTACAAAGTGACACCCTATCTGAAAAGGATAGGAAAAAAAAAAAAAAAAAAAAGTAGATGCAGAACTCAGCGCCTTGAGAGCCCCTGGGTCCCGAGGATGCCAGGGAGTCAGGGGATGACTTCGCCCAGACCCCTAGCTGGCAGGTGGGGTGGCACCTCACATACAGAGCGCAGGTCACCTCTGCTGCGTGACTCCACTCCCAACATCACCGAAGATCCTGTTTCTCGCCCAGCGGGCTACGATCAGCTGTACTCAGCAGCTGTAAGCCCTCCTGTTTCCTGTTCTCTCTTATTTTGCTCTTTATTTATGCTTTGATTTTCACATACATGAGAAACACGCAATATTTAAGCTTTTATGTCTGAGTTATTTCACTTAACATTATGAGTCTCACGGTGCATCGATTTTTCTATAAATGACTTGAGTTTATCCTTCTTTGTAGAAGAGTGGTACAGCATTGCATATAAAGTCCGCATTTCCTTTATCCACTCGTCTGGATAATATAGGCCACTTCCAAGATTTAGCTATTCCGAGTTGCGTTGTTGTCAGCCTGGGTATGCAAGTACCTCCGTAATAAGATGTCTTTTACTTCCTTAGGAAGAGGAACCTAGTAGAGGAATAGCTGTCTCAGATGAAATTTCTGGTTCTAGTGTATTGAGGAACATATATACAGAGGACTGAGCCTAGACCCATATCTTTGATCCTTTCAGGAAACCAAAATCAAAATAGTTCAAAGGTCTAAATAGCAAAATGGAAACACTTAACCGGCTGAAAGATGAAATAGGTAAAACTCTTGGAGGTCATAGACAAAGGAAAGGACTTTCTAAACAGAACACTCATTGGACAAGAAGCAGCATCAAGAAAACACACAGGATTATACCCTATTAAAAAGCTTCTGTACAGCAAAGGAAACCACCAACAGAGCGAAGGGACAACCTAAGAATGGGAAATTTTGTGCCAGTTTTATGAGTTCCTAAAGTCACTTTTTATATACAAGGAATATTGGCTGCTGGGTTTCTTGGAGCATGGGTTGAATTTATATCTATGGGGAGCATCAAGTTTGCAACTTAGATGTACCTATGTAAGTCTTTACCTAGTGAAAACACTACTTAATAATTAACTCTGTCACCTGGTCACCTAATAGCAACCAGTATTTGAGGAATTGGGACTAAAAACACAGAAGTCATTGAACACCATCCAAACCATTGAAATTCAACCACCATGTCACAGCACTTTGCAGGCAGACTGAAGAAAAATGTAAAAGTGCAGCAAGTTCTAATGGCTTTCGCTAAGCAAAATAAACCTAGAGGGGAAAATAAAATTATTTCGCCCAACTGCAGGTTTTACGAGGGTAGAAAAATCAAATGCTTTCCTTAAACTCCACAAAGCAAGTAAAACCCTCCGAAAGTCCACGTGAAATGGCAGGTATTTAAGTGATTAAGTCAGAGTGGACACGTAAGAGGCGCTTCTGGAAAGTGGTGGGGCCACTAGCCAGGACAGCACTGGGTACCGTCATCAGGATTTGCTGGTATTAGAAATGCAAGCCTGGAGCTACAAACCTGAAACCCAGGGCCTGAAAGACTGAATCCATACCTCACTCTCCCCCCTGCTCCCCTCCCAACAGAGTGAGACTCTAATACCTCCAGAAAGCTACGGTGTTTGAGAAAGAAAAGGCACAGTTTCTGAAATCCTAGCAGGCACCAGGCCTTCCTCCTCTGCTTTCCTAATTGGCCTTCTTGTGGGTGTTAGTCAGACTGGGTGGCTTAAGCCACAGAAACTTATTTCCTCCCGTTTCTGGAGGCCACAAGTTCAGGAGCAAGGTGTTGGCAGGTCTCCTTTCTGCCAGCACCTTTCTCTCTGGCCTGCAAATGGCTTCTCGCTGCGTCAGCACCTGGCTGTCTCTGTTCACCCACCCTTGGTGTCTTTCTGGGTGACCAAATTTCCTTTTCCTATGACACCAGTGAAATCGGATTAGGGCCTACCTAGCAGCTTCAAGTTGACTTAGTCACCTCTTTTTTCCCCCCCCTATGGAATCTGGGATTGAACTCAGCCCCCTGTGCTTGCCAGGCAAGCACTTATTCTACTGAGCTATATCCCTAGCCCCTGACCTCTTTAAAGCCATTTCTAGGTACAGAAAGTTTGGATTTAATGTGGGGGTGGGGTGGAGGCTCAATTAGCCCTGGGCCCTGCTCTCCCCCTACCCACCCCTTTGCGCTGGGGAGATTCTGCTGCGGGCTCTCTGGCTTCCCTGCCCATGCCTTTTTGTGTCTTGCCTCTATCTCTGTGCCTCTTCTTTCCTCTGCTCTTGTACCCTTAGGTTCTCTGTGTGTACTCTTCTCTATGTTTGCCTCTCCACCCTCACCCCATGTTCTCTTAGCCTGAGCTCTTTTCTTCTTTCTCCCAAATATCTATTAAATCATTTCTGTGTGCCTTTCCTGAGTAACGGCAACAGAATGAATGTCCCCTTCTGGAAGCTGAAAGGACACTTAACCCTGAATAGACTTAACATAAAGGCAGATTATGAGTGACACCTCCAGCTAATAGAGGAGAGGTTGGCCAAATGTAGCCCACCACCTACCTTATCAATAAACTCTTACCAGCACATAACCATGCTGCGGCAGTTAATCTTGATCCTCAGCCTTATTGGGATGCCAGAAGATGGAATCAGATGGTGGGGATGCTACCTTATCTGTAGATTAGGCCTTTGGGTATTTCACAGCTGAATGGACTTTAGGAAAGGCTGAGATGGAGGAAGTAAGTCATAAGGACCAATTTGAAGGTCTTGCTTTTCTTGGGCTCTTTCCCTCGCTCTTCACTTCCTGGCTGTCCAGAGGTGAGCAGCCGTCCTGCGCTAATGCCCCTCTGCCCTCATGTTTCCACCTGGATTCAGCAGACCAAGAACTAGAATTCTGAAACAGTGACCCCAAATAAACCTCTCCTCCTTTAAATTGTGTGTGTCAAGTATATTGTCCCAGCAACAGAAAGGGACCAACACATATGCCTGTCTGTGTAGGTAGTAATCAAGGTTGTGTTTGTGGAGCCATACACTAGGGACGAAGCCCATTTGGCCTACGAAGCCACGGTATCTACTATCTAACCCTCTGAAGAAAAGAAAAAAGATCTCTGACTTTTGAACTAAACTCAAGTTTTATAAGAAATGAAAAGTAGGAAGAAGCCTGTTGAATTTGGAAATATGTCACTGAGAAAGAATAGTTTAAGATTGGCTTTGAAGGACAAATAAGAGCTTGAGAGGTGAATGTAGGAATGCAGTTGTAAGCCATATACATAGCATGAGCAGATGTGTGAGGCCACAGAAATTCAAGGCCAGTGCGGGGTCCCAGTGAAGAAATCCAGACCCAAAAGTAGAAACCTGGACAGCAGCAGAGGATCTGGAGCATCTTGGAGGGTTGTGGAGCTGCAGTTGGTGCATAATTAGTACATTCTGGGTAAGAGGCACAGAGATAGAGATAAGACATCTGCCAGGTAGGAATTTAGATCTCCAATAACACAGATGAGAGAAGACAGAATAATCCTCCACTGGGGAAACCTAATCCAGGGATGTGATCAAAGAAGGTTCTAGCAGAAGAAAACTGGCGAAGGGGAGAGGATGGATTGTTAAGGAGGGGAATGATGACAGCTGAGAGTCTCTGAGCCTGTGGTCTGAGTCAGGCCTCTGCTGAGAAATTTATACTCCACATCTCATTTAGCCTCACAAGAGCCACAGAAAGAGACAGTCTGATTATACCAAATTAAGAGTCTAAGCCAGTATTTGAACCTGAGGTGGCTACTTTGACCCTCCTTGCATGGTCATATGCTCTATGCAACCAAGTTGGACCTTCCATCCCCATACTCTCTTCATTGCTGATAGGGAGAGTGTGAGTCGGCTTCCTGCTACTATAAGAGTGGATTCTCCTTATTTGCTACTGTAACAAATAAGGAAAATCCACTTATAGAGAGGAAAGGGTTATCATGGTGGCTCATGATTTCAGAGGGCCCAGTCCATGGGCCTGTGGTAAGGGCCCAGTTCAGAGGGCCTGTGGTGAGGGGGCTCATACAAAACTGCTCACACCGTGGTCAGAAAATGAGAGGAAAAGGTGGGTGCTGAAGTCTCCCTCTCCTTCCCAAAGGTACACGCCCAGTTTCCTGAGGACCCCCTGTTAGCTCTCATTTTTACAGTCCTCCCCTCACCTTGTAGCACCTACCTGGGGCCCATGCCTAGACCTCACGGAGCTTTGGGTTCCAGCCCAGATCCCAACTCTAGCACAGAGCCCAGGGGACTTAGGAAAACACCTTTGCCAAAGTCCATCTTTGGAAAGAAATCACTGGGAGGGTTTAGGATTCATAGTACATGGTTACTACAGTGGACTCTGATTTTTAAAAAGAAATTGTGGAAGCTTACGAGGATAGCTGATGCTCATTTTCTGTGATGCTCAGTTTCTGTGACAATTGATGTTGTATTTCTCAATTGACACTCAAGTCTCCGCTGCACATCTGGGTGACCTGTGTACCTCTGGCCTTCCAGGAGGACTAGAAGAGCTGCTGTTCTCTAGAGAGAGTGCTCCCGCTGGAATGTTCTGTGTTTTACACTTAAAAGCCCCAGCAGGCCCCAGCAAAATAGACGGTGTTCTGTCCCAGTGGCCAGCAAGGACATTAGGGCCTCCTGGGGACATTGGGTCCCAGATGGAACTGGCGGGAGCTGTTGCCTGGATGGGTACCAGGACCGACAGTAGATTCAGTGGAGGAATTCACAGCTAAACTCCTAAGGGCTCCCCGCATACCACCAGGTCCTGAGTGACAAGCTGCAATTACAGTCAAGTGCTAAAGTTACAAGTTGTTCTAAACATTCCTCAACAAAGGATATTCAGTGCAAAGGAAACCCCGGGCGGTTGCAACACTTTTATGCTGCACAGAAACCATACAGTTTGCATACAAGAATGCTCTGGTTGGCTTGAGGCTGGCCTTTCTTCTTGCAGACGGGTGCCAGGGGCATGCATCTCAAATGAGCAGCTGTCGTGGGCCCCGCATCTGTGGCTGAGGCATATCTAATCGGGTTAAGCAGCCGTTCATCCCGCCTGTCAGCTCCCTGGAAATCAGAACATTATCTGCAACCGCACACAACTCCAGTAGGAGGTTGGCGTTCTGAGGTGCCCGTCTCCACCTCCCCCGACCTTGCTGTGGTGGCCCCTGGTTTTCTCTTTTCCTACATGACTATATGCAATGGTAGCACAGCTATTTGGGGATTAAAATAGCTAATTGCAGGTTTCCATCACAGCCACTACTGTGCACAGGTTTGGAGAGCACGCTGGTGGTCTTTGCCCTAGGGGATGTTTTTGGTCCACTGCCCTGAGAGGCTGCTTGTCCACACCCTGGCTCCACAGAGCTGTTAACTGGGGGGCTTTTCCATGTGGCCACTGGGTTCTGGAGGGGAAGAATTTGGTAGAATTTAGTGTGAAATAAAGTGTGATCTTTTCCTGGGCTGAGATGCAGGGCTAGAGGTGCTTTGAAAACTCATCTATGCTGCCTGCTTTATGGGGATGTGAAGAAACGGTGAGTCGGGCGGAGATGGGTGAAGCCCCACATTGCCCACAGTTCACGGGCTTTCCTCCTGAGCAATGTCTGTCCCCCAGTTCTGCCTGCATGATGTGACCATGGTGCTCAAATGTACAAGAGAAGCAACAATGCAGGCCTAGCGCCAGGGTCTTGAGGTGTACACAGGTGAGTTATTTAACCTGACGGAGCTCTCATGACTCACCCCATAAAATGGGGATAATAAGCTGGGCTGTTGGTGCATGCTAGCAGGTGGGAAGCTGAGGCAAGGGGATTGATGGGAGTTTGAGGCCAGCCTGTACTGCACAGTGACTCTAAGTCTAACCTGGACTACAAAAAAGGATCCATTTCAAAACAACAACAAAAACTAAGTGAATTAGTCTTACTGTTGTAGGCATCTGAATGAGACAAAAGTATTATAGGCAGTGAGTCAGGGCTAGGCCCCGGAAGGAGCCAGTTTGGAAGACAAGATACCTTGCAACTGTGGGAGAGACCGACACTGCCACTGTGGGTCAGATCTCAAGACAACAGATTAAGTATATGCACCAACATACCTCCCTAGGAATGGACATCATTCCAAATGAGTATCAATCAGCTGGAAAAAAAAAAAAAACAGGAAAAGCCACTAACCCAACTGCCTACAGGAAAAGCCCCCATATTGTATTCATGCCCACTTGCTATGTGACTCACTTCCCCATTTGATCCTGATTTAATCAATTTTACCTGAGCAACTGTGCTTGTAATTTTGTTGTGTGACCATAGTTTTGTCCTACCTCATGCCTGCCCTTGCAGAGTTTCAGGTTCCCCACCTTGGACCTGCCTCACCTTGTGGTTTTGCTCTGTAAAAATCCCTAGGAAAAGCAGGGTCCTTAGCAAACCACATGGGTCCCCATTCTGTTGCACTGTTGGACAAGAGCTTTCTTTCCCCCCAATACATATATTCTGCTCTTAACCTCTGTTGATCCTAAAATTCATTCTTTGATTTTTAGAGAACATGAACTCGTCCCAGGTATCCTTCAGGTTGGAGTTTCTTTCCTCTATATTATTATCTTTTTAGTATGTTGCTAGAGGATGATAACAGATGATGGTGGTTAGGTAGATTCAAGCAGGGAGTACAGATCCCTTTGAGTATTAACTCCTTGACTTGCTTACTTTCAGTGGCATGATTTTAGAGCTTCCAGTAGAACTCTGAGGGGTGCTGAGCTTATTCTGCACAACCACAGCTCTTTAGTGACCTCCCCACACTGCAGTCTGGAAAGCTCAAAGCTGTCCTTCCTGATCTGCCTTTCACCCAGATCTCTGAATGACAAGTTCTGCCACTTGAGTGCAGAAATAAGAACCCACCTCCAGGTACCTGTAGCATTCAGGTGAGGAGAGGTGGCTGGTGCCTTGGCTTTAGCAGAATATTACAGGGGATGGCTTCGGAGCTGTGTAGGAGTCATATTAATAACATGACAACTTTCTGTCCTGGTTTCTCAGGTCTCTTTGCAGGCCATTGAGTTCAAATCTTGTCCATGTATGCATGTGTATGTGTGTGTGTGGAGTACTGGGGCTTGAATAGAGGGTCTTTGCACAAAACTACATTCCCAGCCATTTAAAAAAATTGTTTAGACACAGGGTCTCCTGAAGCTGCTCAGTGGCCCAGGCTGTTCTTGAACTTGGGATCTTCCTACCTCAGCCTCCCATACTGCTAGGTGTGTGCCAGCACACTCAGGGTCAAAGGCCTTTCAGTGTACAGCAGTAGAAAGAGCAGTGCTTTGGAGCTGGCTGATGAGCTCTGGCTGAAGCCTTTCTTTTGCACTCTCTGGCCTTAGAGCCTTCGGAAAGTCACTCACCCTGGCTGGGATTCAGTTTCTTTCTTCTGTAAGATGGGATTTACAGTATCAATTCACAGATTCTGCAGAGAATGAAATGAGTTAGCATGTGAATCATTCCAAAGAGAAGGAACTCAAGACTTTTCAAGAAGAAATCTTGCAATAAGATTTCTCCAAGACAAACTGTCATGTATAAAACTTTCAAGACACTGGGCTGGCGAGATAGCTCAGCAGACTAAGAGCCTGCTTAGGCAAGTGTAGGGACCAGGTTCGATTACGGGCACCACATGCATCGCCAGCCTTGCCCCTGGGCATGCTGAGCCAGCCACCGAGACTGGGCGTGGCGGTGCATACCTGCAATCCCAGCGCTAGGGAGGCTGAGACAGGAGGATCATTACGAGTCCAAGCTGTGTAGAGACTGCCCTGTACCAAATACATTAAAAAAAAAAAAAAAAACCAAACCTTTCAAGATACAGCTCTGCCTCAACCTAACCTAATATTTTTCATTTTTGTTGTTTTCCCTTGCAAGTTTTAGGCAACCCTTAAAGCAGTCTCCTGGTTCTTTCTCCAACTTCTTTCTTGCAGCTTGTCTGGTGTCAGCACTTCTCAAGATGATCCTATCCCGCAACAAATATTTATACATGGCAAAGCATTGGCTTCCAATTGATAACATTCAAACTACCTTAGGCCTTAGCTCTGTAAGACATAGAAGTAGGTGCTGGAGACGCCATTAGTGCGGACCTAAAGTGCCAAGCTCCACAGGCCCCCCATCTCTCCAGAGAAAGAGACGACTCCAAATGTGCTCTCATGCAAACTCAAAATATATGTCTGACATGGACCTTTCTCCCCACACAATGGTGTCTCTCGCTATCACTGACAAAGACCTCAGGGTGAAGCACCACACCCAGTTTGCAGATCTTGTCCCTGCCCTCAGGCAGCCTTATTGGGGGTGACTCCACTTTATGTTCCTTTCCCACCCCCATTCTTTTTTCCCATGAGCCCCTACTCCAGTATGCTGGAGTTTGTATACAGGCCTATAAGCACAGTACATGGCCTAATATTAAACGTGCAAATATTTTACTTTACGTAAGTAATGCTGCATCCAAAGCCTCATTCTGCTTCTTAGTTTTTTCCTCACTGAGTACCCTGATTTTTAGCTACCTCCCTGCCATGCCAGGTTTCTCAGCCACACAGTATTAAGTAATGTGCATTCTCCCCATTTTATTACCAACAACGAGATCTCCCCTCCTTCCTGCTTTCACATATGGTAATGTATGCTGGCTGTGTTCACATACAGGTGCCCTTGTGGGCTGGCTGGTGACACTCTGGGCTGCCCGGGCAGGACTGGGATCCCCAAGGCTTAGGACGCAAGCACACCTCATTTCCATGTCTCTGGTTGCTTCTCAGTGTGGGCTTAACTATCTGTGCTTCTCCTGGCAGAATTTCTCCTTTCCCCCATCCACCCACGCTTGGCATCATCCAGCCTTCCGGGTCTGACATCACAGCGTGTGCAGTGGTACAGAAGTGGTTTTGAAACAGTTTTATTAGTACATTTGCAGTACATAATGATCACATTCCTCATGAAGTGTTGGTCCGTGGACATGGTGCATCTCAATTCTTTTTAAAAAATCTTTTTAAAAAAATTTATTTGGCATAGGGTCTTGCTACATAGCTCGGACTCCTAGTGATCCTTCTGTCTCAGCCTCCCCAGCACTGGGATTACAGCTGTGCACCACCATGCCCAGTTTCGGTGGCCAGCTAGGCACAGGGCTGGGGTTCTGGGGCCAACACAGCATGCGATATCAGGGATCTAAGTCTGGTGGGTCCTTGCACTTGCCAGGCAGGCACTTAGACCACCAAGCTATCTCCCCAGCCCCCATACCTCAATTCTGTTTGCATCTCACTCCTCATCTCTCCCTTCCCCCTTCCTTCATCTGTGGGTCCCATTTCCATATGCAAAATATTTAGCTTACAGTTTCCCATTATTTTTCATTTAGCTCTTTATCCTTTGGGTTTCTGATGTAAGAGAAGCCATGTGACACTTAAGCTTGTATGTCTGGCTTATTACACTTAACATTGTGGTGTCAAGGTGCCTGCATGTTCCTGCTGATGACTCAAGTTTATCTTTCTTTTTGGCAGAGTAGTATTCCACTGTGTACAGATACCACATTCTTTTTATCCATTCATCTGTTGGTGGACATAGTGCTGGTTTGATCTGCATTCCTCTGATTTCTGGTGAGTTTGGACATCTCTTCAAGTGCTTGTTTAGCTACTGGAGTCTTCTTTTCTGTAACCTGCCTGTTCACGTCCCACTTTTTCCCACTTGGATTTCTTTGTAATATGTGTTAATGCTTGGTAAGCCAAATCTCTCTTTATTTTCTCTTTTGTTAACATAATATTTATAGATGCTTATGTTTCTATGTAAATTTTTAAATAAACACATTGTTTCTCAAAAATGCAATGAATTTCAAGTATGTATTGCATTTATAAGTCATTGAAGGAAAAAACTCATTTTTATAATGTTCTGTCCCACCATCTAAGCATATGGAATATCTTTTCCAGTTACTTAGAGTTTCTGGGGCCAATGAGATGGCTCAGTGGAATAAGCGCTTCCCTGGCAAGCGCAAGGGCCTGAGTTCATCCTTGGTTCCACCCAAAGAGAGAGAGAGAGAGAGAGGTTAGAGTTTCCTTTATGTGCTTTACATAAAAATTTTCAACTTTTTTCCATGACTTATACTTAAATCTTGGATGCTTCAATTTTTCCATTATTAACAATATAAAGTGGGGTGCCTGCTTAGGCAGATGCAGGGACTGGGGCTTGATCCCCGGTGTGCTGTGCTGCCCCGTGCCCCTGGAGTGCACTAAGACAGCAATTGAGACTGGGTGTGGTGGTGTGCCCTTGTAATCCCAGAGCTTGGGAGGTTGAAAACAGGAGGAGCACTACGAGTCGGATCTGTGTAGTGACACCCTGTAGGCCCTGTACTAAATAGTTAAAAAAGTATATCTATCTATCTATCTATCTATATAGATAGATATAGATATAGATATAGATAGACAGACAGACAGATTAATATAGATATATATTGGGGAAGAAAGAAGCTGGGAAATATTGAGTGCTTCTAAATAGTTATTGATTTTAAAGTAGTAAGGATAGCTGATTGGAAGCAAGGGAGCTAAGCACAGAAAATATAAACAAGAAAACAGTAACAAAGGTGGAAGTAGTAGTCAGAAAAAACTTCTCCAGACCCTTGTTTGGTTAGGAAGGAGGGAAGGCATTGATTAACCTTAGACTTCTAGGTCAGGATTTATGTTTTGCATGTTGAAGATATTATTTAAAGGCTAGGGATAGAATATTTCCCAGGGAAATCAAGGACACGTTGTCACTTTCCTCCAAGGCACAGCAAGGAGAGGCTAGAGAAGGTAGTCAAGCGGCAGGCCACATCTCAGGGTAGAGGACAAAGGTGGCATTTTAGTTAGTTTGGAGCTGGTGTTTTTAAAATAGGAGAAAGGTGAGGAAAGGCACTTTTTTTTTTTTCCTTGCAGAAGATTTGCTAATTCATCCTTCATTTAGTGTCACCCTCGCTGGCAGCTGGGGAGAGTCACCTAACACTCCCGACTCTGAGCAATACTGCCAATCTCTCCTGAAGCTCAGGACACCCATTTCCACAGCACCCAGCAGTCCTGTGGGCACCACATGCTCTGTGTGAGCCCCTGCGCTGAGGTCCTGACTCTACCCTCCCCACCCACCTGCACCCTAGCTCTGGCCCTAGAGCTTTGATTGTGACCCTGCATCTCAGGCCACCTGACAACATCGTCACAAGGCAGGATCTACCATCAGGTGGCAGGCAGGCGGCATGCCAGGGAACATCTGCACATAATTTTTTAGTATATTCAGGTGCAGGGGACCTTGGGCCGATGGCTTTACCTGCCAGAGCTCCACGGACTCAACTGCAAATGGGTGATGATGAGTCCTGACCCTTGCGTCAGTGGGAGGCCAATGCCCATGGAGTGTGCCAGGCACAAAGCCAACCCTGAGTTAACAAATGGTAGTTCTTAGGAACCCTGTGTTACAGGTGAGGAAACTCAGACTGAACGCACAGAAACTTCCAGAATGCCATCTTGCTCAAAACTGCCAATACTGGAAAGTGCACAGCATCAAACAACGGAGGGGCATTAAGATCAAACAATCCAGGTTTGAGTTCCAGATGTGTCTGTCTGTCTCTCCTCTCTCTGGCACTGAGGCTTGGACCCAGCCCCTTATGCAGAGCTGCATTTCTGGCCCATTTTCATTTTGAGACTGGATCTTGCTAAGTCCCTAAATTCCCCAGGCTAAGCTGGACGTTTCAGTCCTCTAGAAGGCTGAGATTACAAATATGTGTCACCACACCTAGCTCCAAATTTTCCTCTTAACTGAATTGTTAATCCTCAAAAAACCATCTAAGAGCTGGGTACACTGGCACACGCCTGTAGTCACACATGAGAGACCAAAGCAAGAGGAACATGAGTTTGAGGCTGGCCTAGGCTACATACTGAGTACTGTGATGTTTTCTCAAACAAACAGCACTAAATCTCAGGGACCGTGGTTTGATCCCTGGCATGTCATGCTGGTCCTGCTCCTAGGGCATGCTGAGACAGTGACTGAGACTGGGCATGGTGGCACACGCCTGTAATCCCAGCACTTGGGAAGCTGAAAACAAGGATCACTACGAGTCTGACATGTGTAGTGAGACCCTGTAGATTCTGTACTAAATACATTTTTAAAAAGCCCACTAAATAACATACAAATGGATGCTCTCAGAGCCTCAGTTCTTGATCTGTAAAATGGGGCTGGATACACACAAGCCTCAGTTCTTGATCTGTAAAGTGGGGTTGTTGTGAGAGTGAAGGCAGGTGATGGGTAGGAGCTGAATTCAGAGTCGACCCAAACCTCAGAGCGTAGGAGATGTAAGGGTCACGACCTCACTTCGCAAGGAAACTGAGGCTTGTGGAAAGACCGGGACTTTGGTGGGGTTACTCTTGCAGAAAGCCACCAAGGACGCCAGGAAACAAAGCGATGGTCTTCATCCCAGGGAGACGAGGCTGAGAAACAGCTGCAGACCCAGGGCTCCCAGCCTTGCTCCCTAGAGCCTGGCTCCTGCGGCTGGCTGTCCTCAGAGCACTACCTGGTTTGTGCTGTTGGATTCTTTCCAATCGCCCCGTGGAACTGCCAACTTTTTCCACATTAAGAACAAATCAAAAGAGATTTTTCATGAAGCGTGAGGTAGTGGACGGGAACGAGAGCAAATCAAATTCGTGCAAAAATAGAGGAAATTAATTTTTAAAAAGCCCCAACCAAACACCCTGTAATTTTCAGTGATTTCCTTTCAGGGAAACTGTGACCACTGTCACTATAAACAAAGCAGAGAATAAATAAATAAAAAGGGAAAGAAGGTTGTGTTTTCCCTCCTGGCCTGCCTGATGGATGGTTTACAGAGGCCCTGGGATGAGAGTCGGCCTCTAATCATTCCCAGATGGCGCCTGCTCGGCCCTGCCCCACACTGCCCAGTGCCTTGGCCTGGCCTACTAGAAGCATGCTGGTGATGGCTGGACTCTGGCCTGGGCTGTGGCACAGCCAGAGGGGCAGAACAAGGGTAGACATCAGCGGGAGGCACTGGCGGCCACAACCCCATGAGCAGTGTGGAAATCAGCCAGTTCCCTGTCACAGCCAGGTTCCCGGTGGCCAAGCTCAGACACCAGCTCTGGGACCACCACAGAACTCAAGTGCCTCCTTCCTCTAGGGGTCACCTTCCTCTGCTGCGCCCGGCACTGCTGTGGGACTGCCATGATGAGGGGCCTTGTCTGGCGCCAATACGCAGCTAGCCCATGCCCTTCCTGAAACCCCCAGGTGGGGACATCTGGACCCATTATGAGGAACAGCCCAGATAGCCATCTCTGGTGGTAGATACCTCTAATCTCAGCATTCTAGGAGGCCAAGACAGCAGGACTGACATTCAAGCCCAGGCTGGTAGCTTAGAGACTTAGTGAGAATCTGTCTCAAAATAAAGAGATGTAGTTCTATGTGAAGGTCTGAGGTGCAATGCCCAGCAGCCCCCCTCACACACTAAGGACATCCCAAACCTATTTGGAAACAGGAGAGGGCCTTCCTGAGAGGAGCTGGGGTCAGGTCCTGTGAACAGCCCTCAGCCAGCTTGACTGATACATCCTCAGTCTCCTAAGGCCACGCTGCACCCTAGGCCTCTCCTGCTGTCCACTTCTGTGACCCTCAGGAGGTGGTACTGGGAGCACACGGCCCCGGGTGGTGACCTTTGGAGGAGCACCTCTGTCTTCTTCCCTCTTTCCTGTGTCACACGAATGCCACATAAGTGGATGCTCTCCCCACTTCTCAGTGCCTCTGCTTGGGCAGGGAGCGGGGCGGGGCCTACAGCTAGGTTCCAAGCCCTCCTCTCTCTCGGGCCACAGCTTCTTGCTGGACTACAGTTCGGAGATCCAGGTGCGTTTACTGGCCTAGACATTCCCTTTGTACGTGAGGAGACAAGAGCCGTGCTCTTCAGAAAATTTTGAAAATAACTTCTTAGTTGTTGAATATCTCTTGCAAAACAAATATCATGATGAGCTGGGGTAAACGAATCAGAAACAGATGGATAAAATTTCTCTTAAATACACAGAATTTCAACCCAGAGGGAAAGGGGTGGGGGCAAAAGGCACGTGGGGTTTCCATAAACCCAGAAGACCAGGGAAGGGCTGAGCTGTTTGACAGATCCAAGTGGCTCTGAGAGCACCCGGCTCTATGCTGAGCCGCTTGGGCGGCCTCCAAGGAGCACGGTTATCAAGAACACGGGGCAGCTATCAGGTTTCTAAAACATGGCTTCTGAAAATAAACGGTTCTAATTTACAGTATACCTTCTCCCCACCACTCCCCTGGAGCACATGGCCCCGTGGAAGATGGAAATTATTTCGGAGATAACCAGTCGCTGGGTTTGGCATTCGTTCTGCAACAGTTAGATGTGTGCACAGAGGCCCTGATTGGTGGGGTGGCACGCTGGTTGCGGGGCGGACGCATCAGTGGTTTTGACAAGAATGTGAAAATTCTATACTTTGTGACAAAGTTGCCTCAGGGTAGGCAGACTGCTCACAAATCGGTTGCAGATTTCCCTGAAATATGTAGGGACTTCCATGCTGAGGAGAGGGAGTAGGGAGCCCACTGCGTTTGGGGCTTTTCTACACTCAATAGATGGAAACAGAGGAGTCAAGGACAATGCTGATCCTCTCACTGGTCCCCAGGGACCAGGACACCCCTCACTCACCCACGGCCTGTGCTAGTGCACATCTGCAGGGTGGCTTGGCAGAGTTTTGAGTGGTTGCTGCCTCTCGGCTCTTCAGTCTGTGCTGCAGTGTTAGCCTCACCCAAACTGCCCCGAGACTGCAGCCACCATCACCGCACACCCATCCTCCTGTTGGAAGGAACAGCTTGTCTTCCAGGTGGGACACTGTATTTCAAAAGTGATAAGAAACCAAAACAATTGGAGATCATTCCAGTGTGTCCGGAATTTAACAGCCCATGAAAGTGTTTTGTATAGTTCATGACAGACCCAACTGGGGTCCTTTCTAGAAAGTCAAAAGTGTTAACAAACCTACCTAGTTGTTCTTAATGCATGTGAAGCGGGATTCTTCGTTTTGGTTACTGCCTTGACGGTTTCTCAGGTAGGGATAATGCAGACCTCTCAAGCTGGAAAACTCTGGTTCTTCCTTAGTTGTGTCCTCTTGCTCATTCCTTAAGATCCAAGTAGAAAAGGCTTGTGTGTCCTGGACCCACACACTGCCCTCTTCCCTCCAGGCTGCAGCATCTTCGCTGAGGACAACCTCAGTTATCTGCCGGGTGGCCTCCGCCATCTCTCGTTTTTTTTTTTTTCCCCTTTACCACCAAACATAACTGCCCCAGGGCTCATCCATAGATTCAGATCATGTTGCTGTGCCTAAAATGGTCACTTTTACAATATAGTGAACATGTTACTGTGCTGAGAAGCACATCCAAGATTCTCATTGTGACCCTCAAGACCATGCCTGATCCTAACCCTGGTTCTCTCAACACTCTCCTCATTCTCCGTCCCGGGAACCCTCCCAGGCACCCAAACCCACCCCACACCTTTCACATATGCACATCATCAAAATCTCTACCAGACAGAAACTGACTGGATCCTAAAGAATGGGGAAGGGAGTCATCCAGTCTTTCTGAGAAGCTGTTCAGAACTATTGTTAGGGCTGGGGATATAGCTCAGTGGCACAAGTGCCTGCTTGGCAAGCGTAAGGTCCTGAGTTTGATTCTTGGTACAAAAAAAATTAGTGTTCAAAATTATCATTTATGCAAAAAAAAAAAAAAGCTTGCATTACTTTGAGAGTTGTTACAATAGCCTAGCCCACTCCCTGTAAATAGAGTGCATATGAAGCTCCACTAATGTTAGGACCCAACTTTTGATGGCTCTGAGCCCTGAATAGTATGAGAGAAGCCCTTTTCCTCTTCACCCAGGTTTTCCTAGATGTCCTGAGCATAGGTCAGGACTTGTCTTCCCTACAGACCCAGTCTGTGCCTTCCCTTCCGTCCGCTTCCCAAGGAATCCTATTTCCATCTCCAAGGTGACTAAGGCACTGCAGTTGTCTCCACCCGGGGGAGACACCTTCTGGAGAAGGCCACCTAGTTATGTGCTTTGCGTCCTTCAGGGGCAGCTTCTATCAGAGGCTCCACATGGCCAAGGGGTCTGGCACCTCTCCATAGCTGTCCCTGGAGAATAGAAGAGCCCACAGGTTGCTGGGCAGATCTAAGTGGTATCACTCTAGGTGAAAGCAAGGACAATCAAACACAGTCCTTCTGAAGCCTCCCTTCCAAGGCCAGGAGTGGGTACCCGAGACAGCAGGTGTGGGGGGGGGCAGGTGGGAACCACATGCTAGAGACCCCAGGAGCTCCAGCTCAGGGCTACAGCCTTGCTCATAGAGAAAAGGGGTCTCCCTAGGATACCAGTCCGTTTCAACATGTGCCACAAAACCATAAGATGCTATTTCCTGAGCTGCCTGATTTAAAAGCCCACAGCAGTGATTCAGTAATAAAAACACCATTTCCTGTTCCACATGAGGAACGCTTCCCAAGTGCCAAAGTTTCTGGTAAGGAGCCTCTTTCTCCATGACAGAAGCACTTGTTCAGTGTGTCGTAGTCAACCTCTGTCACAAGGCGAGGTGCTGTGGAGACATGAATGCCAGCCCCAGGAACTCAGCCAGCCCAGGGCAAGTTCCTTACCCCTCGGCCTTAGTTTCAGGATAGAAGCAAAGGTAGAAACTGCTTCCAAAGAATGAAGAGAATTAAATGAATAGAAGCACAAAAAATCATGTCACTGCATGAACAACAGAGGTTCTTACAAGAAAAAGACTTCTCTGGCTGAATTGTGCAGCACAGCATAGACTACCCCCTTATATTTACCAGCTATTTGACTCAAGTAAAATAGCCATCCCATTTGAAGAGCACTTTTATGTTTTGTTTTTGTTCCAGTTCAGGTTTTTATTTTCATTTTAAAAAATTTATACAGAGCCAATGTTTTTTTTTTTTTTTTTT
>NDGM011013646.1:0-11699 GCA_002564305.1 Octomys mimax | reverse complement strand
TCTCTCTCTCTCTCTCCTCTCTCTCTCTCTCTCTCTCTAAATAAATAAATAAATGTTAAAAAAAAATAACAAATCCATAAAATAACAATACAGCAGCTTCAAGATGATACAAAGAAAAACAATGTAAGACTAATAAGCACCAATTAAAAAGCAGGAGTCAACACAAATGATATCGAAGGATTATTTGTGAAAGTAATAGCAGGAAATTTCTGAAGAATGGGAAAAGAATATGACGTACAGATAAGCAATAAAAAAGAGTGTAGAACTCCAATTAGTCATAACCAAGTAAATCTGCACCCAGACATGTAATAATGAAGATTTCAGAAATTCAGCACAAGAACAAAATATGAAATCAGTTAGAGAAAAAAAATGCATCAACTATAAAGGAAAGGTCATCAGAAACATGGCAGATTTTGCAACACAAACCATTAAGTCAAAAGAGATAGGAATGAAGTATTTCAGGTTCTCAAAGTAGACAGCTTCCAATACAGATTGATGTACCCTGAAAAACTATCTATCAAACTTAGAAAAATATGCCCATAATGAAGAACAACTGAAGAAATTCATGACTATGAAACCAACCCTACAGAGAATACTGACCGATATTCTAGAAAGAGAGAAAAATGACCACAATCCTAAGAACAATAGAAAGGAAGCAGAAAGCAGGGCAAGCAATTAAACAGAGGAGAAATGGAGGGAACCAATAATAGCAAAATAACATGGCAGAGATAGACTGGTGCATAATAGTTATAATCTTTAACGTAAAAGGACTAAACTCACTAATCAAAAGAAACAGATTAGCAAAGAGACCAAGATACAAAATCCAACAATATGCTGTATAAAAGAAACACATTTAACTCAAAAGGAAATTCATAAACTGAAAATCAAAGGAGAGAAAACAATTCTCCGTGTGACAGAAATCCAGAAAAAAAAAGGCAGGGGGATAGCTATTCTGTTTGCAGACAATGTAAACTTCAAGTCAAGAATGATCAAAAAGATAAAGAAGGTGACTACATACTTGCTAGGGAAAAACTGAAAGAGAAAGAAATAAGAATCATAAATATACATGCACCAAATGTGGAAGCATCCAACTAAAAGACATATTTAAAAACATTTATTTATTTGTTTGTTTGTTTGTTTGGTACAGGGTCTCACTATGTAGTTCAGACTCATAGTGATCCACCTGTCTGAGCCTTCCCAGTGCTGGGATTACGGTGTGCTCTATCACATCCAGTATGGAGGCCAGCATGGCAGGCAAGGAACCCCACAGCCAGCATGGCATGCACTGTAGAGGATCAAACTCAGGAACTTATACTTGCCAAGTAGGTGCTTAGACTGCTGAGCTATCTCCCAAGCCCCTAAGACAAAGTTTAATAGGTTTGAAAAATCAAATAAGCAATAACCCAGTTGTAATGGGGGACTTTATCACCACATTGTCACAAAGAGATAGATGATCTAGACAAAAATAATCAGCAACTAAATGACCAAACTGAAGCAAACATGTGGACCAAAGGACTTAGAAGACATTTACAGAGTGCTCCCCACCCAACAACATCAGAATACACATTACTCTCGGCTGCACATGGGACATTCTCTAAAATAGACCATTTGCTAGCACATAGAACGGGGTTTAAGTAAATGCAAAGGAACAGAAATTATCTCATAAATATTACGGGATCATGGTGCAATGAAACTGGAATTTATGAACCAAAGAATTCAAAAAAACTCCATAAACACATGAAAAATAAATAATATCCTCCTGAACAACCAATGGATCAGAGATGAAATTAAAAAAATTAAACAATATTTAAAATCAAACAAAAATGCAAATAAAACTTACCAGAACCTGTGGTATACAATGAAACCAGTTTCTGAGGGAAATTTATAGCAGTAAATTCTCATATCAAAAAAACAGGTGCTGAGGAGATAGGGGAGCAACATAAGCACCAAACCTGGCATGGGCAAGGTCTAGAGTTTGATCCCAGTATCAAAACAAAAAAATAAAATAGAACAAGCACAAATAACTTTAATTTGCACCTCAAACTTCTACAAAAATAAAAGAAAGTCATGTTCAAATCCCAAATAAGGGAAGAAATTATGTAGATCAGAGCAGAAATTAATGCAAGGGAGACAGAGTAAACAATACAAATGAACCAAAAAGTTAGTTCTTTGAAATAATAAACAAAATCAATAAACCCCTAACCAACCTTACTAAAAAGGAAGGCTAAAAACTCAAACTCGTGCAATAAGGATTGAAAAGAACAAAATAAGTACATAGCCTATAGAAATCCATATCATCAATACCTACTTCAAAAATCTTTGCTTTCATAGGATGGAAAACACAGAAAGTCATCAAGAAGATTAAATGTCATGATCAGTGGGATTCATCCCAGGTCTGCAGTGATGGTTCATTGTACACAAATCAATAAATGTCATGCACCACATCAACATAATCAAAAATAAATACATGATCATCTCAGTAGATGCAGGAAAATCTTTCATAATGTCTAACACACATTTATGAAAAAAACCTCATAGAAAATCAGAATAGGGGCCTGGGAGATGAATCAGTGGAATAAGCACTTCCCTGGCAAGCACAAGGGCCTGAGATCAATCCCCGGTTCCACAAAAAAAAAAAAGAAAAGAAAAGAAAAAGAAAATCAAAATAGATGCTTTTTACTTCAATATAATCAAAGTCATATGACAAAGCAACAACCAGCATCATGCAAATGGACAAAAACTGAAAGCCTCACTTTAAAAATAGAAACAAGACAAGGATGTTCGTTGTCACCATTTGTATCCAATATAGTTCTCAAAACATTAACCAGAATGTTTAGACAAGAGAGAGAAATAAAATGTAAATAGGAAAGGAGGAAGTAAAATTATAATTATTCACAGATGACATGATACTCTACATAAGAAACTTCAAAAGCTCCACCAAAAGACTTCATTTAATAACCAAATTCAATAGCATAGCTGAATATAAAGTCAGCGCTCAAAAATCACTAGCATGCCTGTACACAATCAGCAAACTCACTAAGATACAAATTAGGGAAACCACAACCTTTAATGGCATACAATAAAGTGAAATACTTAGAAGTCCATCTAACCAATGAAATAAAAGACCTATACAGTGAAACTTGCAGAATGCTGAAAAAGAGATTTAAGTAGATTTCCAAAAATGGAAAGATATTCCTTACTCATGGATACTAAGAAATTGCAGAGTGTAAATTGCCATATTCCTAAAACTATTACACAGACTGAACACGATCTCAATTAAAATACCATTGATATATGTAACAGATTTAGAGAACACATTCCAAAAATTCCATGAGTAGGGAAAAATCTTTTAGCCAACTGTCCCTCAGACAAAGGACTTCTACCAAGAACATGTAAAGAGTTAGTCAACACCCAAAAAGTCAACAGCATTCCTTCACACAGATAATAAACTCGCTGAGAGAAATTAGAAAATATTTCTAATTGCCCAGTATTGTTTTGCTATTCTAGGTCTCTTCAGGAATCAAGATGAATTTTAGGAATGTTTTCTCTAGATTCACGAGATTTGCTAATGATATTATGATCAAGACGGTGCTCAATCTGTACAAAAATTAAAGAGTATGGCCATTTTCACAACGCTGGTTCTTTCCATCCAGGAACAAGAAATATCTTTCCATTTCCTGAAATCTTTCCATCACTTTTTTCAAAGTATGGTCACACTCACAGTATGGATTTTTATTTCCTTTCTTAAATTGATTCCTAAATATTTCTTCCTTTCTTTTATGTTTGTGAAAGGTTTCACTAGCATGAATCTTTTCACTAACATGGTCTTACTAACTTCCTCTCTCCATACATTCCTTTTTTATGTACTTTTGTACTATGGATTTCTGAGTGATGACTGTATCCTGATATACTACTAAATTTGGTTATTAGATCTAAGAGTCTCTTGGAATTTTTGGAGGTCTTCTATGTAGAGCAGCACACATTCTACAAATAATAATCTCACTTCTTCCGTTCCCATTATTATTATTTTATTTCTCTCTTACCCAATTGATCTGGCTAATATTTCCAGAACTATAGTGTATAGGAGTAGTGACTCTGAAAGTTTTTGTTTTTTCTTATTTGTAAAGTGGAAGCTCTCAGTTTTTGTCCATGTAGTATGATGCTGACTGTTGGTTTGTCATAGATGGCTTTTATCGGGTTGAGATAAAGTCCATCTATTCTGAGTTTCTGTAGGGTTTTTATCATGAATGAATGTTGTACTTTTTCAAAAGATTTCCTTTATCTATTGAAATGATCATGTGATTTTTGTCTTTTGTTCTGTTGATGTGGTGTACTACTTTTATTGATATATATATATATATATATATATATATATATTTCTTTTTTTTTTACCATCCCTGCCTGCCTGGCATGAATTCCTCTTAGTCATGATGTATATAATCTTCTTGAATATTTGCAGCATTCTGTTTGCTAGAATTTTATTGAGAATTTTTCCTCCTATGTTGCTTATGGAGTTGGGCCTCTAATTCTCTTTTGGTTGAGTCTCTGTTTTGTTTTGTGGTACAGGGGATTATTTCTCTGGTTTTGATATCAGAACAATATTTTCTCCAGGAATGTGTTTGGGATAATTGTTTCCCTTTCAATTTAACTGAACAGTTTGAGGACAGTTGGCATTAAATCTTCTCTAAATTCTTGTAGAATTCACCTGTGAATCCATCTGAACAAGGGCTTTTCTTTGTTGAATACATTTTTCATTACATTTTCAATTTCATTGACTGATATTGGGTTATTCAGAATTTTGTATCTTTTTATTGAGTTTCAGTAATTCATATGCATCTAGGAATTATTCCAATTTTTCTGTTTTCTGTCCAGTGAGAGTAAAGATTTTCCAAGTAGGTATTCATTATCTTCTGAATTTCTATAGGGTCTATAGTAACTTTGTACTTTTCATTACTTATTGTAGCAATTTCAATTTTTTCTTTCCTTTTTTTATGATATGGTTTGCTAGTGTTTGATCAATTTTATTTATTCTTTCAAAGAATCATCTCCTTTTTTCATTAATTCTTTGTACTGTTTTCATCTCCATTGCATTAGTTTCTGCTCTGATCTTTATGCTTCCTGCCTTCTTAGAGTTTTGAGCTTGACTTGCTCTTTGTTTTCTAGGAGCTTGAGGTGCAGCATAATTTTTTTATTTGTGCTCTTTCTGTCTTCCTGATATGAGAATTCACCACTATAAATTTCCCTTATAAAACTGCTTTCATTGTATTGCACAAATTCTACTAAGCAGTAACGGCATTTTTCTTTCATTATAAATATTTCTGTAATTCATTAAATTTCTGTAATTTAATTTTGTGTGATCCATTGGTCATTCCGGAGGGTTTCATTTAATTTCCACATGCTTATGAAGTTTTTGCACTTTCTTTAGTCAATTTCATTACACTATGATCAGATAATGTGCATGGGATGATTTTAATTCCGTTGCATTTACTTAAGCATATTATAAATGCTGGTATGTGGCTTATTTTGGAGAATATCCCATGTATAGCTGTAAAGAATGTGTATTCTGATGTCATGTGGAACATTCTATAACATTCTACTAAGTCTATTTATTCACAAGTTTGATTTGTGAATCACTAATGTCCCCCATTGCAGTTCTGTTATTACTTATTTGATTTCTCATGTATTTCAAAATTTGTCTTATATAGTTATGCGCTTCTACATTGGGTGCATATATATTTATGATTGATATCTCTTTCTTGCAGTTTTCCCTTAACATGAATGTGGTGACCTTCTTTATCTATTTTAACAATTCTTGGTTTGAAGTTGACATTGCCAGCAACCAGAATAGCCCACCTTGTTTTTTTCTTTTTTCCTGACTCATGTGGTATTGTTCCACATCCTTTGACTTTCAATATATGTATTTCCTTTTGAGTTAAGTGTTTCTTGTATGCAACATATTGTTTGATTTTGTTTCTATATCTACGCTGCTAGTTTGCTTTCTAGCTACTTTTGCTAGTTATAACCACACAATGGTTATAACTGACAAGTATTGGCTCTTCTTTGTCATGTGATTTTCCTGCTGTAGGTTTGCTACTTTTCCCCTCTATTTAATTGCTTGTTCCACTTGACTGTTCCTTTCTGGTGTGGTGGTCTTTTTGTCTCTTTATAGAGTATCTATCAGTACTCTTTGTAAGGTTGTTTTTATGGTCATGAATTCCTTCAGCTGTTGATTGTCATGGAAGTATCTTATCTCTCTATTAAGATTGGTAGATAGATTTTCAGGATACACCAATCTGGGTCTGAATTTTTTTTCTTTCATGACCTGAAATACTTCACTCCAAGGTCTTCTTGACTGGATGGTTACCTTAAGAAAGCTGCTGTGATTCCAATGGGCTTTTTCTATCATAGTTGATCTTTTTTTTTCCCCCTCTAACAGTTTTTAATACCCTGTTCTTTTGATGAATATCTAGGATCTTTATTATATATCTAGATGTAGATTTTTTCTGTGATTATGGCTAATTGAAGTTGTATGCCTTACTTGTCTATATGTCAGATTCTTCTCTCATGCTTGGGAAATTTTCTGCTACTTCTTCTGCAGATAAACTTTTCATATCATTTGTGATGACTCCCGTTATTTTTTTTGACACCTCTTAGTCTTACATTGCTTTTCTTTGTATAATCTTGAAATTGTTGAATTGCTATTTTCTGGTTACTTGTTATTTTTCTGAGATCTTTCCTTTCAAAATCACTAGCTGCAAGGCTCTCTTCAAGGTCTGAAGGTTGATCTTCAGTTTTGGTCAAGCAGTTCTGCCAGTTTTCAGTAGAATTTTTAATTTCCTGAATATATGTTTGAATCTATTTCATGTATTCTAATTCCTGTATTGTTGAATGTTTGTATAATTTTTCTATTCTCCTGTATTTTTATCTATATATTATTTGGATGTGCTGAGCAATTCTTTCATGATGTCATTTGTTTTTTTTTCTTTTATTTGAGAGATTATTTCTGATCTGATTTATTTTATTTTTTTAAATTTATTTATATTTTAGGACAGGGTCTATAGGGTCTCACTGTAGATCAGACTCATGGTGATTTTCCTGTTTTCAGCCTCTCAAGCAATGGAATTACAGGTGTTTGCCACCATGTCCAGTCTCAATTGCCATCTCAGCATGCTCTGAGAGCAGGGCCAGCAAGGCATGTCAGGGATTGAACCCTGGCTACTGCACTCTGCCTAAGCTGGTGGCTTGGTCATCTGAGCTATCTGGCCAGCCCTGTGATTTCTTTTATAGCCGGATGTGTTGTTTCTTTACTTCAGTTGCTCTCAGTTGTCTCCTAGGCTTATTCTGGGTGGACTGGGGGTCTGAGATAGCCTTTTGCTCTTTCCTTTTAAGATATTTGAGGCTCCCAGTGTTTACCCAGCCTCAGCAGTGATAGTGGGTGCTGGGAGTAAGTCAGAAAGGTGCCCAGGATAATTAGTGGGTAGGAGAGGGCTCACCAAGCCCTGAAGGTATTCAGAGTTCAGTGTGGTTTCTGTCATAGTTGTAGGGGACAAGTTGCATCTCAGCAAGTCCCCCACTATGATGGGAGTCAGGCTGAACCTCTGCAAGTCTCCTGTGATGGTGAGGGGCCAGGTAAGGCTCACCAAATCTCCCACAATGGGTGAGTGGGCTGTTGCAGCTCAGAGAGGCTCCCATAATGGTAGTGACAGCAGGGTAGCACTTACCAGGGTGCTTGTACGGCCGGTGCTTCAGTTTGCATTCTATACCTGTGTGTGTGGGCAAAGGGGTATTGCAGTTCAGCGAATCTCCAGTGATGGTGGGGCTTGCAGGAAAGGCCTTACTTTTTTTTCTTTATTTGGCCCAGGTCTCACACTATAGCCCAGGCTGGCCAGGTTCTCATAGCAATTCTCCTGCTTCTTCCTCTCATGTGCTTGGATTATATACATGCACCACCATGCTCTGCTGTCACACTTAATTTTAAATCTAAGGCAGAAAAGTGAGTGACTAGGGTCTCCTTGGTAGTAAATATTATGTCCATTGTGATTACAGAATCACACTGTCTCAGTTTCAATATTCCAGGTCTTAATTCTAATATTATATACTAAAATAGCTGCACTGGTATTTAAATCTGGCATTTATATCTTATAATCCATCAATTTTCTTCTTAAAAAATAAGGAAAGGTGGCATTTACACACAATGGAGTCCTATTCTGCCATAAGGTAGGATAATCTTGAACAAGAAAACAGATTGCCTTGTGCTGTGAGATTGCCTTTTGCTCCTTTATTTTGACATTTTTGAGGCTCCCAATGTTTACACAGCCTCAGCAGTGATAGTGGGTGCAGGAAGTGAGCCAGGAAGGTGCCCAGGATAATTACAGGACACAATGCTAAATGTACCTTGACCACAATATTAAATGAAGCAGGGAAAGAAAGAGAAAAAACTGGAACAGACAAACAATGGTCATGACTCATCCAGATGGCTGACACTGACAAGCACTTATTCCACTCAGCTGTCTCCCTGGCCCAGGACGTTTGTTGTGCACCATTATATTCACCGTAGGGAACTGGTACATGCACATAACACAGCTCAATTATTTTTCCCCTTTCCTTCATCTCCTTTCATTATGAAGATTATATAATAATCTTTCTGCTGGATGTGGTGGTGCACGTCTGTAATTCCAGCTCTTGGGAGGCCGAGACATGAGGATTTCTGTGAGTTCAAGGCCAGCCTAAACTGCATAGTGAAACCTTGTCTCAAGAAGACAAAAAAATAATAACAATAATCCTTTTAATTTCATTGTTTTATGATTTAATATGTTATTTAGCTTAAAATTTTAATCAACATATATCTACTTCATAACTTTTTCTACTTGTGATACTTAAATGTATGAAAATATCAATAAGGGACATGTATATGTATTAATTCCTGATGATGAATGTAATTTTATGCATCAAAAACATACACTAATAAATAAAGTAGTATAATTTAATTTCGCACAGCTATGTACATCTCTTGATTCCCTTCCAGTGGAGAAAGATCTATCTCATTACTTCCTACTGTGTATCTTTTTTTTTTTTTCACTTGATTTTTACTCTAGTTTCTCATGTAAGAGAAACCATGTGACATTTAAGTTTATGTGCCTGACTGACTTCACTTAACATTATAAGTCTCAAGGTGGATCCATTTTCCTGCAAATGACTCGAGGGCATCATTGTTCATGCAAAGTAGTGCCCCTCAGCATGTGAATACCCTGCTTTTGTTATCCATTTACCTATTAATGGATATTCAGCCTCTTCCAACATTTAACTATTATGAATTTTACTACTGTGCACCTGTGTATGCCATGAACTAAACTAACAGGATCAAAGAACTAAATGTTAAATCAGAAACAAATTGCCAGAAAGCAAAACATGTAAAACTCTTGAAGTTATAGGCATAGGCAGGGACTTTCTTGTTTTTTAACAAATCTCCAGTTGCACAGGAAATACTGCCATGGATCAACAAATGGTCATATATCTAATTTTAACACTTCTGCAAAAGAAACAGCAAACTTCACAAAAAGTCCGGGTACAGGATGGTTAAAAGAATATTTGTCAGCCAAATTTCAGAAGACTCATATCTAGGATACACAAATAATTTTTAAAAATTAGATACTCTTTTTTATGTATTTGGTACAGGGTCTGAAGAGTCCACAGGGTCTCACTACATAGATCAGACTCGTAGTGATTCTCTTGTTTTCAGCCTCCCAAATGCTGGAAATACAGGTGAGCACCACCATGCCCAGTCTCAGTCGCATCTCAGCATGCCCAGGGGTGTGGCCAGTGGTTGAACCTCAGCTGTCGACTCTCTGAATAAGAGACAAAATCAAACAATGGGCAAGAGACATCAGTAGAAACTTCACAGAAGTATAAATAGCCAATAAATAAAGGAATAAATGCTCCACAGTGTTAACCATTAAAGAAATGCAAATTCAATGGAAACTGAAGTCCCATCTTACCCACGGAAGAATGGCCATCACCAATAAAAATGGTCACAGCAGCACAATTTGCCAAAGTCGAGTCATGGAAGTACCTCATGTGCTCATTAACAGATGAATGGTTAAAGAAAATATGGATTTGCACTCCCACTACTCTGCCATAAAGTAAAAATAGGCTGGAGTTATCTATAGGAAAATGGATACACCTTGAGACCATAAAATTAAATTTTAAAAAATCAGATATATGACCCGAAATATCACATTGTTTCTATTCTATGTGAAACCCAGAATAAAAATAAAGGAAAAATAAAAGATAATAGGAAGGATGGAGATAGATCTTTCTCAAAGGGGAAGTGATCAAGTTATACAGGGAAGGTTAGGAAAGGGAGAAATAAGGCATGGAAAAAGTGAACTGCGATGTGTTGTGCATATGCACCAACTCCACACAAGGATGTGGATAGTATGTACCACAGATGGGTACCTGCAAAGGAGGGGAGAACCAAGAACTGGGAGGAGAAGGTGGGAGGAAAGAAAATTCCAAACAAACATGAATATGCATGTGTTACAGTAATGTGATGTCTTTAGCTCTTTAGGGAAGATACCTAGCAGGAGAATCAAGAAATCAAGTAATAACAAATGCTATAACCATGATGGAAAGCAGCATGAAGTTTTCTCAAAAAACTAAAGCTACGATTTCCATTTCGCCCTCCTATAGACACTTAAAGTCTTTCACCTTTCAGTTTTATAAATAATGTAATCTTGAAGCTACTTATGCAGGTCTCTTGAAGCTATTTACACAGCTATATTAAATAGGGCTATGAATCTCTAAAGCACAGTTTAATTCTGAAGTGTCAGTTTATCTTATGTTAATATTTAACTGGAAATTTTATATTTTCTTATGATGGTGGGATCTGATACTTTTAACTACAAAGATATTGTCTCTCCCAAACTTTAATGATATATTTTTCAGTCTTTATTTTGGCTATGATTTTTTTAAATTTTATTTTGCAGTGTAAGTATTTCAGGGCTGGGGAGACAGCTCTGCAGCATAAGCACCTGCCTGGCAAGCACAAGTTCCTGGTACAAAAAAAAAAAACTATTAGAGTATAACATGATAAAATTTTACATATAGTATTTTAAAATATTAGAATGAGTTTTCTATGCATTGTTATATAATTATACAATTAGAATTTGTTTTCACAAACAATATAAATAAATAATATGATAATTTTTCTTCCATATGGATTGCTATGTATCAAACAGTTTTTTCTTTCATATCATTTGTTATATGTCAAAAAGCTTATTCAATTGATTTGTGTGACAATATCTACCAATATTAAGTGGCCCCTCCTTTGTCTCACTCTTCTATTGATCTAGTTCTGGCTGAATATTTGCAACTTTATTTATGGCTCTGTAATGGTATTTAATACTTTACAAGATTAAAGTTATTCATTTTGATCTTCTAAATTTACTTTAAATTTTGCATACTTCATATGTACTGTAGAAGCTATCAGTACTAAATGAAAAAAATTGAAAGAGTCTTATCCTGGACATAATTGCATTAAATTATCAAAATGGAAAAGAGGGATGAAAGGATGGTTCAATATTCGAAAATCTATCAATGTACTACACTATATCAATAGAGCAAAAACTAAAAAACAGATGATCATTTCCATTGATGCAGAAAAGGCTTTTGACAAAGTCCAACACTCATTCATGTTCAAA
>NDGM011013645.1:0-10970 GCA_002564305.1 Octomys mimax | reverse complement strand
TACTTCGCCAAGCTTGTTCCAAGTAGGTGCTTTAGACCACTGAGCCATCTCGCCAGCCCTACCATTGCCTCTTGAGTCCAAGTGTGAACCCCAACACACTTCTGTCATTCAGGACTGGGAAATGCATACATGCCCACTGTCCTGGAAGAGAGAGGACAGAGTACAGCCTGTGTAGGTACACAAATTCTATCTCTCTGCATTCCTTTGGCCAACACTGCCTGAAACTTGATATGGGGCAGGCAGTGGGCTGGGCCTCCTGGGAATCTATGTCGAGCTGTGGCCCTTCAGGAACTCACAATCCACTGAAGGAGACAGATTTTACCATCCAGGAAGCATGCATGTGTCCCCAGCATTATGAAAACCATGTGTTGTGGCATCAGTGAGAATCTCCAGGTCTAGCGGGGCCCTCCCAGCCAGCATCTATCTAGCAAGGTCATGTTAGCTGTCACCAAAGACAGTTGGTTAATTCATTTAGCCACTTTTATCTGAGCACAAAAGACTAACTTGGTTGAGTAACAGAACATCAGCTTTGCTGTATCCCAGATAATTCTGTTGTCTACAGTCCAAGGGCACATCTCTACGTTTCTCCAGGGGACACCCAGCCTCCATAGTCCTTGTCTTGTCTCCATAGACAAGCAGACCACTATTAGGTATGAGGAGGAACATATAAACTATGGCAGTGGGGAGGGGCGACCTGGAGGGTGAATGTAGAATCTGCTCAGCTCTCATAAATCAGAATGGAATGCTGGCACTTTCTTCAGTGGGACTCCCAAAGACTCATCATGCTTCTCTTGAAGCTGGGTTTAAGTTTTAAGAGCCAAGAGATTTTTCTATGATCATGTACAGCAAGAGAGGCCTGGGGTGCGGAAGCAGAAAGAGGGAGCCACTCATGCATCCCTTGGACTCGCATGGAGCTCATAAGGAGTGAGTTCCTTAGAATGACTGCAGGAAAGAAAAATCAAGAGCCTCATTGCTCACACTCAGCTTTTTTAAAAAGTCAAATTAGTAATATTTGTCATATATAAATATAAACAGGAAACACACTACAAGATAAAAGAATTTGATTTGGAGGCCTAAGCAAAGATTTGCCCATGAACAGCTGTTTAAGTAGGTATTTGAAGGACAAGTGAAATCAATCTAGGGCTAGGCTACAAAGAAGAGTGAACCCTAAGGAGTAGCATGTGCAAAGGCCCTGAGGCAGGAGGGCATGTGGAAATTTCCAAGCACTGAAAGAAGGGGAAGGCAGAGGGCAGGAAGCTCAGAACTCAAGAGGAAGATAGAGGTGTGCACAGAAGCCAGAGCCGCAGCTCATGGTAAAGATTTCTGTCTATTCTAGGCATCTGCCCAAAGCAAATCTAAACCCTCCTCATGCCAGGCAACTCATTATTTGCTTCGTGTTAAACATTTCCAGAGTAGCTTCCAATACCCCCTTAGCAAAATCCTAGTGTTGTCCTGAAAATAAGTCAAATTTGTCAACTATTTTTGAAGGGAAGTTATGATGAAGAGTTAAAGACAGTCTCCTTGATTCGCCAATAAGATTTTCTATAGCTGTGTGTGTAGTCAAGTAACTTACAAGGTTCCTGGCTTCCCAGAAATATCATGGAGTTTAACATAGAAGAGTCATCATTTTGCTGCTTGAGAAACGTCAGTGCCACACAGAAAAGTAGAAGGGAAAGAAAGACGAACGTTCACTGAGGGCTAAGGGTGTCCTGTTGTTGAGCAGGGTGTGCACTCCCCTCCTTCATGCTCATGCTTTCTCACAGTTCTCCTGAGAGTTAAAGACAATTAGCAACTCCACTGCCACACATGCGACACTGAGGCTCTTCTTGATGACCTGCCCAAGACCAGTGTTTTAACTAAAAGCCTCTGCTCTGCCTCAGGAGTCAAGGTGAAGAAGAAAGCAAGCAAGATGACTGGTGGTGGGGTGGCACATCAGCTGGTCCCCAGCTACTGGGGTGGGCCTTGCTAATTTGTCTGAGATTATTCTTAAAAGTCCCACATCCCAGGAAAATCCCTGTCCTTGGTAAACTGGGCTGAATGCTCACAATACTTTCTGTGCCAAACCAACCAGAAAAATCCTCCCAAGAGAGGCTACTGAGCAAATTTGGAAATGAGTAATAAATAAAATGTAATAAGTAGAACAATAAAATAAATAAAAGGGCCCAGAGGCTCCCTATTCATTGGCAATTTTGCACACATCTCTGAAGTCCCATAAACTGAAAATGCATAACAACAGGTAAGAATAAAGGCTTTTGGGATTTCATGCTACATAGAGTGAACATATTTTTTAACCCAAAAATGGAATCATTCACTCAATCAGGAAGCCAAAAGATCCATCAAAGTTCTGTTGAACTGGAAGTGCCAGCCCTGTGCAGAGCAAATATGCAGTTTTGGTTTCTGTTCTCAGGAAGTTACACTCTCAACACAAAAACACCAACCTAAGCAAACAAATACGTAAACATGAAAATTTCCGGGATTCATATGGGCTTTTCAAAATGCAGCAGGTGTTGTAAACAGGAGAGACTATTCATGAGGACCTGAGACTTCTCTGGCTGTGACCACCATGAGAGGTTTCTCTGAATCTCAGGACTGGACCAGGAAGCCACACCCAGCAGAGAGAGCATCCAAGCATAAGGAAGAGCAAAGAGAAACAGCCACCTAGGCGAGCCTGAGCTTGGAAGATCTAAGTGCAGCAGGAAATATGACTGAAAAATACAGTGAATGAGTAAATTTTTTATAAGTGGTCACAGTAAAAGACACATTGCTATTGATTCCCTCCAACCCATCCCCCTTGTGTTGAACACTTACCTCATTGTTCTCGGTATTTTCCGGGGCTGTTCTAGAAGTCTTCTTTCATGATTGTCATTAGCTGCGCTGCTGTGGCTGCCTCAGTATCCTGAGTCAATTCAAATCTTCTTCCTCCAGGTCATTTGACTTTGGGGAAGAGCCATAAGTCAGATGGTGCCGGATCCCATAGGGAGAGTGGCTGAGGACACGCCATAGGGCTTTCACACTGCTCTCCATTGACTGGCACTTGGCAGTGGTATTCGCCTCATTTTTTAAAATCATACCTTGTAAAGACACTCACGAAGAGAACTTCTAGAACTATTTCAGAAAGTGGTAAGAATGATGGGACAAGTGTGTTCAAAGAAAGGGGGAAAACATTGAGGGGGCTCAAGGACAACGTGTCTCTTATTGTAGTAATTTTTAAAATTTAAGCATTCACCATATATTTGGCCCCTCCAGCATGGTCATAAGCCCGAGAAGTCTCAGGTCTTCAGCACCAGTCATTCCTATTTACGTCATCTGCTGTACTTTGTAAAGCTCATACCAAGCTCCTTTCATACACAGAAAGCTCAGAGAGGTCTCAGCATGATGAGAAAGGGGATGGATAACCAGGCAAGGCAAGGCAGAGAGAGAGGTGGTGGGGAAGTTCAGATCTTAACTTAGGTGGGAGGAGAAACTGCAGGGATGTCATAAAGGAATGACAGAATGTGAAATCTGATTGGCATGTTTAGAGTGAATAGTTGTACTGCTGAACACAAAATGGGTTTCAAGCTGCTCATGTTGTTATATACCTATAATCTCAGCACTCTGGGAGGCTGAGGCAGGAGGATTATAAATTGGAGCCCAGTTTGAGCAACTGAACAACATAGTGAGACCCTGTTTCAAAGTAAAAATAAAGCACTGAAGATGTAGTTTAGTTCCTGGGTGAAAAACCCCCAGGGAGGAGGGGATGAGAATAAATGAATGAATACAAATTGTAAGGATTAGAGTTATGGCAGGAATGTGTATCAGAGGCTTTCCCTGTGGTGCTGGTGACCAGTGACAGAGGACGGCATGAGCCTAGAGGTAGTGGAGATGAGAAACAGCAATCAGACAACAGCTATATTTCAGAGTTCATGAGACCTGGTGCAGACTGTATGGATGCATAGAGTAGAATGGAAAAGGATCCTTTAAAGATTTCTGGATTTCTAATAGACTTGTCAGCTTGAGTAACTTACTTAAATTTTCTTTTTATATTTCTGTTTGGTTTTTGTTTTGTTTTATTTGGTACCAGGAATCACACTCCGAACCTTGTGCTTGCCAGGCAGGCACTTAAGCTGCTGAGCTATCTCCCAGGCCCTCTTACTTAAATTTTCTGCACCTATTTTCCCAGCAATAAATAATAATAACCACACATTGAGGGCTTCTGGTAGAACCAAGAAACTCCCTAGACAGAGCCTAGCCCAGGTAACATTTTTTTTAAGAAATGCTTTTTCCCCTGGCATGTTTCAGGTTTGGCTGCCATGGGAAAAGAGCAACATATGGATTAGGAAATTTAACTTAACCCAGGAAGACAGAGAGCTCCCACCACCTGGGAGGCGTAGACATGCACTCTTTGGTTTGACGAGTTCATCAGACTAGGGTTTTGCACAGTGCCTGTCAGTTAGTTGTATTTCTGCCATAGTTTAGGCTCAAGCCTTGATTACGTCAGTGCAAATGGCAGAGGCTTCGAGCACCTAAAAGATATAGCTGATTCATTATTCCTTGACTGGGGTGGGATAAAAGAGGATGCTCCTGCTAATGAAGGCTTGCAGAGCTCTCATGAGAAAATGCCTGACAAAAGGACTCCTCAACCTTATTTCTTCACTCCTCACACATAATCTTTAATCATTTTTACAGCCAAGCAGCTCAGGTGACATGTTCACCAAGAGTTATTACAGAAAAACTATTTCATTTCCACAGCCCAGAAGTATATTCAAGGAGGAGGGAAAAAAAGTCCCTAAATCACTAATGGAAGCATAAAACTTTTCTCAGAGGCTAGACTTAAACGTGTAGTTTGATGCCATGTTATTTTTTTTCATGCATTTTTTTTTAATGATTGAGGGTGTCTGTCATATATACTTCCGCAAGATTTATGTGGTCATTCCTCAGGGATGTAAGGTTCGCAATGAAGAGTATTCAATGTTTTAAAAACATAAATGGTGTATGGGAGCATCACCGAAGGTTAATTGAGCTCCACCTTAAAGTAGCCTTTGTCCTGTAGAAACACAAGCCAGTCTGTGTTCTGTTCATTTTTGGGGGGCTCATTGGTTTGCTTAAACCATCTTGCCACAGCTCACGTGCTGCCACACCACTGAACTCCCATGAGGGCCGAAGGAGAGAGAACAGTTACAGCGCTCCCATTTTCTGAGTTTCCAATTGAAACAGATGAGACTCCCAGCAGGAGCTCACGTGCATTTGGTACCCACTCTGCTAAGCAGTTCTCAAAAGCATCATCCACAGAACCCTCCCAGTTGCCCTCTAAGAGAGGAATCATTATTAACCCCACTCTTCAGGTGACAAAAATTGAGCCCCAAAGTCTCACAGCTAAGGAACTGGTGAAACAGACCTCCAGAGCATGCCTACTGCTTCTACACACAGGGCTTACCCAGACGAGCAACATGGCAGAATGTTTGAAATTGGGATTTTCCTGGTGGATCCTTCTTGACAGTACTTTAGGGGAGATAGCAGGATATCACATGAAAACAGCTTGAGTACAGAAGAAGAAAGATCAAATTATAATCCGTTATAGGCTTGTTGAAAGACATGTGACTTCTCTATATATTGGTTTCCCATTTAAGATCTAAGACAATAGTTGTTGCATTTTTGTTACAAGTGAAATATGACTACTGTAAAAAACTATAAAATGATAGCTGAGTAAAAGAAGGCAAAGTTAATTTACCCACCATATCTCCATCCAGAGATTATATCATGGTTTAAATCTGACATGTCAGGGCTTGTGAGATAGCTCAGCAGACTAAAAGCCTGCTTAGGCAAGCATAGGGACCGGGGTTTGATCTCCAGTACCACATGCAGCACTGGCCCCACCCCTGGTGCACTGAGCCAGCCACTGAGACCAAGTATGGTGGCGTACACCTGTAATCCCAGGGCTCGGGAGGCTGAAAACAGAAGGATCACTACAAGTCTGAGCTGCGTAGTGAGAGCCTGTACCAAATACATAAAAATAAATAAATAAATAAGTAAATAATGAAGCTGACATGTTCCCCAAAGGCCAGATGCTCAAGTTTAGATTGCCAGCCTGTGGCACTACCCAGAAGAGGTGGACACTCTGGGAGGAAGGCCTAGTTGGAGGAAGTGAGTCACTGGTGGAACATCTTTGAATGGTATATTTTGTCTTCAGGCCCCAGCTAAGCACTCCACCATGCCTTTTGCTTCCTGGCTACCACATGGTGAGCAGCATTGCTCCACTACAGCATTACACCACGATCACCACGATGTTCTGCATCATCACAGGGGCAGAAACGATGGCACCCTGGATGGAAACCTCCAATATTGTAAGCCAAAATAAATCTTTCCTCCTTCTAAATTGCTTATCTCAGATAGTTTGTTATGGCAATGGAAAGCTGAGGGACACACATGAATTGTGATGTTTTTCTATATATCAATATATCTACATATTCATACCTCTATCACTATCACAAAAAGGACATCAGTCGTGTTACGTTGTAACCAGGCTTTTTACAAAATTGCCAATAGTTATTCTAGGTCACTGTGATACAGAATCCTAGGAATTCCTTCATATGACACCTCCTTTTAGGGAAATTTAGTTTGATACCTTGAAAATGATCTCTTAGGTGAATTCCTAGATCTTGACCTTCCTTTAGAGACGATGTATGACCACTTCTATTGAAGAATTCTAGAGATAAGTATAGGGGCAAGTGAGAAAACAAATATCAAAGGAAAACCTCCAGGAATGTGGTTCTAGGTTCTGTACCAAGACACAGAGAAGCAGAATCTAACCCTACCATGTGGGTATCTCAGGGGTGAGTGAGAATAATCCAGCAGTCTAAACTCGGGGGGAGGGGGTCAAGGGTCAGTAGGGTGAAGCCAGGACATTTTGACTTCACTGCCCTAGGAAGAAAAGCAGCAGAAAGAAAAGAGGACTCATTATCCTTTCAAAATTTCTTTCTTTGTCTAATTTTCTCCTTTTGACAAATAAGATTTAAGCCATATATAGAGAAGAAATTCATGCTGTCAAGAGCTGTTCTTGTTTTAGTTACAACACATGTAGTCAGTTCCATTATTTTTTACCCCTTCATCACTACCAACAATTAAGTGGTGGGACACCAAAGGAAGGACACATTTCCTCCCCAGTGTGTAAAGAGCAAAGCCAAACTGGGTCATCTCTTCATGAGTCCTTACTGCAAACACAGAACAAAGGAAGAAAGGAAGTGATACCCTGCTGAGAACACAGGACTGTGCACTTGATCAACAATCATAAAATAAATCCCAGGTCATTTGGTCAACCTGTTTCCTTTCCAGATAGGGAAAGTGAGACTTAGAAATATTCTTTGACTTACCAGAAATAACAAAGTTGCTAAGGAATATGGCCATCCCAGGCCCTAGCACTGTGTACACATATAGGTTCTGGTTTTGCCCTAAGACATAAAGCTACTTCCATGATGCTTAGATCCCTGCCTGGAAAAATACTAAGAGTAAGACTGAAAATCACACACACACACACGCACATGCACACGCACATGCACACGCATGCATGCACGCATGCACACACACACACTCCCCTAAACAAAAATGACAGTGGATACTCAAGTCTTTGGATTTATTCAAATGTGCCAGTAATTCTTGGCTTGTGCTTACTGAGCCCAGAACAAGAAATAAATTTCTAGTGAGTGCACATTTTGCTTTTGAGAGTGCAGAACCTCACACACTGAACCAAGAATTCTGTTGAATGACTAAAGAGTTCTAATGAGTTGAATGGCAAACGTACCCCATAAATAATAGAAGAAATGAGACATTAAATGAATGAATGAATGTATTTAGCTGAATAATTAATTCATGTATGAATGGTCTACTTAATAAAACCCACACAGTTTCTGTCCAGTTAACTCTCATGACCTCTATCCACTATAGAGTTCTGTCAAAGTCCAAAGCTTATCTCAGGATATATTCTTACCTAGGTTCCGTCCTTTGCCCACATAGTACTCTTTTAAAATTCTGTAAGTCAGATGGACACAGTGGTACACACCTGTAATATCAGCATATAGGAGACTTAGGCAGGAAGGTTTTGAGTTCAAAGCCAGCCTGCGCTACATAGTGAGCTTAAGAAGAGTATAAATTACTATTATGAGTCAGCTTTCCCATCAATGAATGTCACACCAAATACCCACAACTTAAAGGGGAAAGGTTTAATTTAGCTCACAGCTTCAGCATATTCAGTATGTGGCCAGGACCTCCCAGGCAGACACCTCATGACAGGAGCACAGCAGAATAAAATTTCACAGTTCATGATGGCTGGAAAGCAGAGAGGGTACCAATGCCATTGAGGAAGAGGTGAGAGACCACATATAGTGCACAAGGGCATGCTTTCATGAGCTCCTCAGACACACCTGGCAGCATGCTTTATTGAACTGCTAGGCGTTTATTAATCCAATGAAGCTCACATATCAAGATTTATAGTCACAACTACAGAGCAAAACCTTGTCTCAGAAAGAGGGGAATGAAAGTATTGCAAAGGTGCTAGGGAGATAGCTTGGTGGTCTAAGCTACTGCCTGGCAAGCGCAATGTTCTGAGTTTGATCCTTGGTACCACATATCATGCCAAGCCTAAAACCAGGGATAGTGGTACACACCTATAATCCCAGCACTGAAGGAGGATCACTGAGTCCAAGCTGTGTAGTGAGACCCTATATCAAACAAATAAATATTTTTTAAGTCCATAAGCAAATGTAAGTATCTTGAAAGGTTCAGTAACCATGGCAGATTCACAAAATGCTTGGATTTACTATGAGTTTCCATATACTTGGATTTCTTACTATTGTGTTCATAAGTTCTAATGATCCTGTGTGATTGTGAGTTATGCACAAGGGGAAACATAAGCCAATTATTGTTACTGTACCATCATACTTTGAGGTATATGATTTATCACAACTGAGCATTTAGAAATTAACAGGTTAGTTGTTGAAAAAGAAAACTGTCTCTTAAACCCACTCCAAGGAAATGCTGGTGTGGAGGACTGTCTCCTAAACTGATGTCCCTCAGAGAGCCTCAGAATAATCAAGGTAATGGCCTAATGGTAAGAAGAAATTCTGGGCACAAGATGCTCTGGTGTGAATTTTTATCATCAGCCAAAGGTTCGTGTAGTCAAGGGTTGATCCCTAGCCATTGTGCTATCAGAAGGTGGAGGAACCTCTAGGAGGTGGAAGAAAATCAGGTCATTGAAGAGGTGCCCTTAAGGGATGACAAAGCTCTGTTCTCTACTTTTCTTCTTTCTCTTCTGCCTGGCCACCACGAGCTGAGCAGATTCCTCCAGCATGCACACTTTGCCTTGTCACAGACCCAGAAGCAATTAGGGCCACCTGGCCATGGATAGAAACCTCGAGAACCATGAACTCAAGCAAATCTTTCCATTTTAAAGCTGATTATCATAAGCTGACTAATGCACTGAAATAATGAACCTTCACAGGGTTCCAATACCACCTCTATAGAACATAAACCTGTATTGGTTACCTGGCATCTCTGAGCGTCACTGAAGGGACCTTAATAATGTCCCTCTCTTACAGGATGGTGACAATGGTCCAAGGAGATGATGCAACTTAATCTCTCAACATAAATTCTGGGATGTGGTAAGGGCTCAGCAAACCTGAGCAAATTTATCACTAAATAGCATGAGTACTATTAAACCCTTGGAGTCATGTGAGCCTCAAGTGGAACAAAAAATGTAAAGAATCTTGCACAGATTCTACCACTTGGGAGGCACTTGATAAATGTTTATTTCTTGTCACTTTTTCCAGATGGCCTTATTGGGAATTTTCTGTATTTATTGTTTTTCCACAGGGCAAAGTCATTATGCAGTAAAGATCCAAGCACCCTCCAGAAAGCCAACATCAAACAGTTAATCCACAGGTTCTAGGCCAGACTTTACAGAGTCCTTTGCCCTAACACCAGAGAAGCAGTCAGACTAGAAACTTCTTTGTTTCCTAAGAAAATCTGTTTAAAATAAAAACTGAAAATCTGCCACAATCTGGGGCTGGATATATTTCAGCATCTGGAGCCACAGCTAAAGTCCCTGACTCCATCCCCAAAGACTCTCAAAAATCTTTTTGATTTTCCCCAGAATGAGTGAGGCACCATGGGCAGAGGGTCTGCTTGATAAGGGACAAGAACCTTCCGGCTGCTGGCAGGGAAGGAACTGGCTCCCTTCTTCTTATGGTAGGTAGAAGGGGCAGAGGGAATTATTAAAACTATGAGGAACCCACCAGTGTGAAGTTAAAACACTGATCCCTGAGGCATTAAATCAAGACAAGTAGAAAGAGTTGTTGTTGCGAAGATCCTCAGGAAATTAGCTTCCACCTCCCTTAGTTTATCTCGCTAGACACAACCGAACCAGGTTTCCTGGAAAGAGAACCACACACGAACCATCACCTTCAATGACATGAACATTGAGAGGATCATGTCAGGTCCTCTCTATGCTGAATGCTGGGCAGAGGAAGGCACCATGGGAGTGCAGGGTGTGGGAGGCACAAAAACAGGAGAGTGAGTTCAACCCAAAGGGCCCAGGGAAATGTGATGGAAGGACTGATGTTGCTGAAGCATGGAGAAGAGTAGAGATGAGCCAGGTGAGGATGTTCTAGAGAGAGGAAATAACATATAGAAGAGTTGAAGGGAAGAGATGAACATGTCTAAGGAGCTAAAAGAAGTTTATGATAGATAAATTAAAATGCAAAAGGTAGGAAAAAGTGAGACAAAATCAAAATAGACTGGACCAAGTCATACAAGGTGTTGGGGATATGGTACAATTTAATTTTCTTTGTTAGAGCAATGGAAAACTATGGAGTGTTTTAGACTGTGGAAAGTACAACAAAATGTCTTTTTATGACATTTGCCTTGATTGCTCCATATAGAGTATTTTTTCCATAATTTTATTGAGAAACAAATAGCAATGAGACAGTTTCAAACCAAATTGG
>NDGM011013637.1:0-19294 GCA_002564305.1 Octomys mimax | reverse complement strand
GACCCAAGCGCTCCACAGGTCTGCTCGCCAGGTCCTTCTTCACGCGTGCTGCCAGCCACTCTTCATCTGGGCTATGGTTCTGCAGTGCAAGCATCTCCTGCCTCGAGCCCATTCCACGTAGCACAGTTATCAAGTCCAGACAGGTTGTCCACTTAGTGACTGTCTCCTGCAGGTTGTCTTTGCTGGATCCAGGCAAGTCACCGTCATCAACCAGTTCATCACAGTCATTACCTGGCGCTTCCTCCGCACATTCTGCAGAGCCCGTCACAAGAGGAAGCGCTTGCTACGCTAGAGTCTCGTGACATCTTCGTAGGTGCAGCCGCACCTCCTCAGCTCTGTTTCCCACAGCCACAGCAGCCGCGTGAGCACTGCCTCACCCACCCCGGCTTTAGTTGCTTCCCAGCCCCAACAGCTAAAGGCTGTACAGACTGCACAGTGTGCTGAATGGAGGTGAGTGGCCTTCCAGCCCTCCTCCTAAGGGTTCCTGTCCTTTTTGACAAATAGCCAGATTAGCACACAACGTAAGAGTATTCTTCCTGGGGTTTCCCTAGACACAGGACTTAGCTTCTGTGGACCTTTCTGGAGGATACAGTGTTTCCCACAACTCGCCTCACAACATCAGCTCCACCGCAGCCCACCATTGTGCCAGGTCCTTCTCTATCTGATGTCATTGATCTACTTGCCAGACACGGAATCTGCCTCTTGGGTTACTATCTATCACTTCCAAGGTTTGCAAGACATCACCAACCTCCAAATGGACTGATTCTGAGTCCTTCCAGTCCTAGGCTGCCAGGAAGGTGGCTTCAGGTAGCCGTGCCAAGGCTGCGGGTTGCTTCCCAGCCATTTGCAGGACTCTCCCTCACCTTCAGGTGCTATTTCCCAAAACACTAGGGG
This sequence comes from Octomys mimax, assembly GCA_002564305.1. NCBI lineage: Eukaryota > Metazoa > Chordata > Mammalia > Rodentia > Octodontidae > Octomys > Octomys mimax. The sequence continues at coordinate 18,400 of NDGM011013637.1, read as the reverse complement.
TCACGCGTCTCAGTGTCCTGCTGACCACGCAGGTGTAGGCCTGCTCAGGGGGCCCAAAGGAGGTGTTTACAGGTGAGGTCACAGGTTAAAAAATGCATGCGTGAAAGGCACCAGCAACATAGCAGGCAGCATGGAGCAGAGCAGAGCCCCGGAGTGCAGGAGCAGCCCACACGCTTAGTGTACAATCCTTACACACGCTGTTATACGTTCATATTTACCTTCTTAAATAGTGCTGTAACCAGCATATGTGTGCTTACCTGCGCTAACTCATGGTTGTATAACTTCATGCTGCTGCGCACCTGTGCTACACACCCAGGCCCTAAGGTGTCTTTAGACACCCTGAGCTTTGAAGCAGTCTGAGTGGCTCCCCATAACGTCGTTTCTGGTCATGATGATCATTTTTCATGATTCACGGCTTATTCCCAGTTGCCCAGCCTCCTTTCCTCCTTTCCTCCAGTTCTCTATGATTGACAGGTAACATCCTGTTAAAATTGTTGCCAAGTTCTAATCTCCTGGCTCTGGGTCTCTTGGTCACCACTCTGCGTCGCTGCGTGCCGTCTCAGGAGGCAGCCCAGCTTAGGCCGTGATCACAGTGCCACCCCCACCGCTCCATGCTGGTCCTCAGACGTCCAGTCCTGATGAGCAATGTGTACAGCCAGCTCGGAGAGGTGCTCTGCTGGGAGAAGAACAGCCATTGTACTTGACCTAGGGGAAAATAAGGAAGAGAAAGGAGGCAAGGTGCCCGTCAGCCCTAAACATTATGCCCTATGTTTATGGAAGAGATGAATGCCAAGAAAGAAAAATCAAAGAAACTTGTTAGAGTTCCAACAAACTGAACAGTTCCCTAGGAGGCATAGTTTTATCCTGCTTAGCGCTTTTTAATAAATAATTAACCTTATAGCTAGCTACTTGCTGGTAATACAGAGGAATTCTGCCAAGTGGCAATAAATTATTGTTGTAATATAAGGAAAAAAACAATATGGCTTAGATTTTTAAAGGCATATATTTTAGATGTTTTTCCAAAACAATCCAATCCACCTGCATAGATGGCCTTAAGTCCTCTCACATGAACCCTTCAGAAACATTGCCAAGTGAGCCCAAGACACAGCAGGCCTGGGAGCAGAGCCACCTTGGTGACGAGGACAAGGTCTCAAGGGACGATGACCAGCTAGGCGACGATCCTCTCCTCAGTAGCACGCTGCCACTTCCCAAGTTAGCCAGCTTTCGTCCATTGTGGATATTATTAGCTCAGAATCAATTTAAACCTTCACAGGATACATGACAGACCTCAGCGTACAAACTAAGAGCCTCCGGGAGCCACAAACAGAAGCTGACTTGGCGGCACACACCTTTCCATCCGCATGGACTCCCACAGGCGGGTGAAATGTGGGCCAGTACTGAAGTGAGACAGCCAATGAAAACCGCAGATAGACATGCAAATACTATGCTGCAAAACTCAAAATTTTTCCTTAACTTCATTCAGTTAATCCCTATTTAGTTCCTGCGGTAGGTAACGCCACGCCAGCCTCTCCAACATGTATCTATCTTGTGGGGCCAAGATAGCACTCAAGTTTTCTGAACTTTTCACGGATTGTGGGTTGTGGATTGTGGACTATGGGTTGCAACTTGTCCTGAAAACCCTGTCACTGCTACATCTTTCTTTCTATTAGTTGCCTAATATTCTGTCATGTTACCCAGTCCCCTATGTGCTGTAATTTAAGAAGATAATAATGGTTCCTGGTCTTGCATGAGCACCCCAAACAACTAAAAGCCAGGTAAATTTGCCGAAATGAGTCTCTTGTCAAAAGCTATGCCTGGAATAAGTTGAAAAATAAAGTTATTCTATGCATGAGCATTTTATGTAGTATTAATGACCCATTAACTTCAGCAAACAGCATTTTCCAGGATTCATTTCTGTTTCGTTTCCGGCCCTGAAAGCTTTTTAATTAGGTGGCTTGTTTGCCCAATGCCAGTTTGTTATGCTCATTCTCTTCATGAATTCAAAAATACTCAAAGCAGGTGTTGTATAAATCTTATAGGATGACAGACTGCCGTGATCAACACTAATTAATTTTATATTCTCTCTGCTTCTCTGAGGTGGTCACACTCTCTCACATGAAAAACAACAAACAATCATTAGACTTTTAGTGTTTATTGAGACCCTTCATAACTGAGAGCAGAGATGGGATGAATTTTTAAGCAAGTGTTTTTGTTCAACTCTTAAACACTGTTGTCTAAACACCATTGTTGATTTTATTTTTTATTCTAACAAGCCAATGAATATCTAGACAACATATGAATATATGGGAAGAAAAAAGTACTCCATAGGTAGAAGTCATAGGTGTTATTAAACTTGAAGCATTTTAAAACAGAGTTAACAGATGTAAAAGAAAAGGTGCCGCTTCACATCCTAAAAGCAGAAAGAGCTCCCAGATGTTACTAACTTATTCTCTGTGCCAGGCACTTATATACTTTGCCGTCTGACCATTACCCAACTAAATGACATTGACACTATCATATTATAGAAAATAATCAGCTGTTCATGTAGACCAGCTGCTGTGTCAGGGCTTAGAGTGAGTTCTTCAAAGCTGCACACCATTGACTTTCCTGGGCAGGAGGAAAGGTCCCACGTCAGTCAGCTCGAAGAAGGGTTGCATTCATATTTGCTGTTTCACTTGGGGCGGCTCTGGCCCAACCTCAGGCAGCAGGGCAGGCTAACCCTGCCGAGCTCTGGTGTGGCTTAGTGTTAACAAGAGCACAGTCCACAACAGCTGAGGGCTGAGGAAGTGACCAGACTGTGTTTGGGGTGCAGCCTGCTTTGGGGTGCAAGCAGTTACACAGACAGATTCCAGGTTCGAAGGCCTTCAGGTCGCTCCTCTCATGGATGCAGAGGCAGAAGCAAGGACAAGTGCTCCCGGGGCAGCAGGCCTGGGTGTCAGTAGGCTTTCTCCACGAGGCTCAGCATGGACACTTTTGGAACATTCGTCCATTGAGCCACTGAAATTACCTCCTAGAGAGACTTGTTACTTACTCCAGCTCGGAGTTAAATGGAATTCTTGGCATATTGAAACTATTAATCTGTAATTGTGAAACTGAGAGCTACTTTTAGGGATAAGATTGTAAAAAATAAAAATGAGCATTCTTACTGTCAACAAGAACTGTCTGAAAGCAAAAAAAACAAGGCTGAAGGCTAGGAGGTACCCAACACCCTGGGGTTGGATCTCTAGCACTGAGACGAGAGATGTGAGGTGCGAGACAAAAAATCATGAAACAATTGGTGAATATACAGATAATTTTCAACATACTGCCTCTGTTGAGAGCAATGCAATTTCTAATGTGTGTGATTAATAAAAGAATAAATAGTGAAGAATAACAGCAGATAGGTCAGCAAAGGATGACTAGGATGAATGTATTCTATGATCGTTTGGGGGCTTGGGAAACATTTTGATATTAGGTTTAGACTGCTGTCTTAAAATACTGTTGTATGAATCACTCCTTTTCAAAAAGAGAAAAGGTTTAGTGGAGCGCGCTAGCCGTTGAGTCCCAGGTGCCAAAGACAAACATGCCACAGAAAGAGACCACCAGGGAAGACGGCGTAAAAAGACCCACAACAGTGAAAAGTCAGATCATAAGCACAAACTGATAATTAACTAAACTAAGCTGGATTAGGGAGAACTTTCTGAAAGGAATAATAACATAGCTGAACTTTAAAATATGAGCAAGCATTATCTAGATTTAGCGGGGAGATGAATACAAATCCTCGGAAACAAAGGAGACCGTAGCAGATTTGTGGAAATGTGAGTTCTCAAACCTGAGTAGGGGACACCTGCTCTGAGTGCAATATTGTGCGGGTTGAGCTCAGTTGCCATCTTTCTCAGAAATGAAGTTTAAAATGCACATATGCACTGAAGGAAAATTAATGGTTGGAGAATTTTGAGTAGTATAGTGATAAATATTGTTTCAGAGAAACTATGATAATGAGGTAGAGGGTGAGATGGAGGGCAAGGCGGAAGGGGAAAAGCCAGATCAAAATCACTGACAACAGGGATACCAAGAGCGGGAATTACTGAACGAATATAGTCGCCTCAACCCGGTCACTGTTTGGAAGGTAGAAAGGTCATTTCCTGCTTGGATGAGGGGTAATATTGTTCCAGAAAAAGAAATCAAAGCAAAAAGGCTCATATTTGTGAAGAAAGTTCTGAAAGAACCACTCGGCCCATATACATATTATGCTTTCACATATCAGTTGAAAAATCATTGTTCCTTAAAAAGGATCCATATACCTCGCAGTGCCACCGTTCAGACCCTTCCTCGTCACCTACCGTGCAAAGCTCATGCCAGACGCTCTTCCTGGAAAACACAGCTTGCCTGCTTGCATTTCTAGCACCTGCACCATTTGTCAATCCTTAGTGTGAGACTCGTGATTTATGGAGCCACACTAGCCTGTTACCTTGAAGGCTGGGATGAGTTGAATCATTTTTATTTCTCACAGAGATAAACTCTCCTGAGGCCATCACAGGGTGCTCAGTAAATACTGAGTAAAAATTAGGTAATGCCAATGAGCCAGGTTTTCCAGGACGAAAGACTACACCATGAAAACTAGTTTTCCCCACTGAAAAAGCAGAAATTTTATCAACTATTCTGAGCCTTGAGCTTTAAAAGCAATAATCTCTATCTCTGCTTTTGTTTCTCTCTCCTCTCTCCAATGAAATATTGAGGTCACAACATAAATAACCAACAATACTTTTAATAACCAGAGTTAATATTTATTCACATTTACCATATTCTACCACAATGCCATAGCACTAGGTGTACTGTACGTATTCCCTCATTTCATTCTCTCAATAAACATTCGTTGAATGAGTGAATGAATGGGCTAGATAACGTCCTAGGTATATGGGATGCTTAGAAAATATATGCCCTCATAGAGAATATAGAAAGGAAACAAGGAAACCAGTAAGTGCACAAACAAAATTCAGGTTGTACAGATTGAACTGTACAATAGGAATGAGCTGGGAGCCATGTTGAATAATGCGCACACCAAGGGCATGAGTTCAGTTCAAGTTCTCTTCAAGAGTATGTTCTTTAGTATAAAATTTAGTATAAAAAGGACACGCTCATATGACGGTCTAGGAAAGGAAATATATATTGCGGTAGGAAATGTTTTAGTTATTCTGAGAGAACAAGAAAAGGCGAACAGGGCTACAGTACGGCTAGGTGAGGCACGGGAGCTGTGGCGGATTATGAAAGGTAAAGGAGGATAGCCAGGGCGAGTCACAGCACCTGTGAAAGAAGTAGAGGACGTGGACACAATGGAAAACAAAGGACTGCTTTTAGAAAGAGAGTCTCCGGTTGAAGTACGCGATCCAGCTGCAGGAGAAAACAGCTTTGGAGGAACACATGGAGGATGCAGAAGGCTCTGCCCAGTGGGGTGGGTAGATGCAAGGAGAAGAGGAGTTGTGACTGAAAGTAGGATTGTAAGGTGCAACATGCAAACTTGATGGGCTGTCAGGGGTATGAGACACGCATCGAGGGCCATGCCTCGACTTTGATGCACCATCAAAAGCCAGATGAGGGCCCCTTACTAATATAGAACAGGAGGCATGAAAAGGTAGGAGGATATACGAAAGGCAACCGCATGAAGTAAAAAACCTATATCCATATATATGTGTATATGATTCTGAATATGTGAAAGGTTATTTAAAGAGGTAAAGGAATTATTTTAAAAATGAGAATGTTTATACTACAAATATATAAAATATTGGAGAAAAGAAAGGAGTGGAAGGAAAAGAAGGGAGAGTGGAAAAGGGAATTGGAGACGAAGGGAAAGGGGGGGAACAATTTAGCTTCAGAAGCACTAACATTAGAATCTAGATAGAAATTGAAACACAGGCTCTAAGTAAACGCAAAGAAAATAAGGATGATAGCCTGTTTTTAAAGAACATGCTTCAAGAAGGATTTAACATTGTAGGTGTCATCAAGGAGCTGAGTGATGCTAGAATGAAGAACTATCCACAACAAGCTTTCACAATCACTCTGCCTAAATGTCACTAATATTTCTATTTTACAATTAAGAAAACAGGAGTCTTAGAAAGATATCACTTAAGAATATGTAAGTAAGATTCTAAAGACAAGAAGTTTGTAATAAAAACATAGAGATGGAGAAAGAACATATTAAAGATATAATAAGAGAAAGAGAGTTGATAAGAAAAAGGATTCAGGATCCAAAATTAAAGTTTGAGAGAGCGGCTATGGCTCATTGTATTTCATGTGAAAGAGTCCCTCCCCCGTGGCTATGCCCCAAGTGTCCCTTGTGCCATGCAATGGTCAGCTCCAGAGAAACAGTGGTCTTCTAGGTCCTGCCCTCAGAGGGCTTGCACCACAGTGGAAGAAAGTAACAAGCAAATAACTAAATAAATAGTGTGATAGTTTCAGTGAGCAACTATTGTTAGAAAGGAGGAAGTTAGGGAGGCTAATGTGGAGGATGAGTCCGGAAGCTTCCCCGTGGGCATCGGATGTGAGCAGCAGCGAAGTGAAGGGCACGCGGGGGCAGGTGCCAGTGCAGGGCTGTCTGCTCCTGGAAAAGGCTGGGACTGGATTCAAGTTTGGTCTGCTTTCCCAAGAGCCCAGAGTGGTTGGTAAAAGAGTCTAAGCTGTGGGAAAGAGTTCTCATTAAAACTAAAATGCAACGTCTTAAGGGGATTTTGAGCAGGGAGAGGCTATGTTACGAATTTTATTTTCAAACATTCACTCTACCTGCTGTATGAGACATAGATTAAGCACAGAAACAGATGCAGGGAGACCAGTTAGAAAATTATGACAGTTACTGAGTGAGAAATCTGCTATCACTTTTCAAGTATCAGCTAAAACTTTAGTTTCTTCTAGATCCTAGATACCCTGAAGGCCCAGATGCTCTGACATGCGATTGATGCACGATAATTAACAAAATGAGTGAGATTATAATGAGGTAAAGCTGCCACCACTGCCAAAAGCATTTAACCAACAATGTCTGCTGCTAGGGGCTGAATGCATCCTACCACATTTGTACATTAAAATTAACCCCACTGTAATGGTATTAAAAGTTGGGCAGTTCATTAGGTAACAGTGGAGAGTCTTAACAAAAGGGATTAGTGCCCTTATCAAAAAGGAGGAATCGGCTTGCAATTTCTTTCACTCCTGTCTTCTTCACCAGTTTCCCAAAACTGCATAATCTCCCTCTACACTCCAGGCTTGCTCCTATTTTGTATTCTTTCTTTCCTTTTTTTTCCTTCTTCTTCTTCTCTTTTTTTGAGATATAGTTTCACAATGTAGCTTTGAATGGACTATGTAGTCCAGGCTGGCCTCAAACTCCCAGAGATCGTCTGGCTTCAGTCTCCTAAGTGCTTGGATTATAGATGTTCAACACACCTGGCTCTAACCTTGCTTCTAAACTCTTTTCTTCTGTTTTTCTAATTTTTCCCCTTACCCTTTTCACATTTTCCCCCCTGAGGGCAAAATTATCATATTGAATGAATATTTACTATGGATAGTTTTCTGATTTTGTTTTAGATTGTTACATAAATACAAATCTTCATATGGTTAAAGGTGACAGATTAATAGTTACCACAGTTTGTCATTTTCTATGCTATGTTTCATGCAGTTGTTATTACTGATTGAACTACTTTAGTCAAGGTGACATAACTGTTCTAACCAGTTGTTCTTCCTTGAATGTAAAGACTTGAGATTGCTTGAATGTCGTAAACAATATGATAGGCCAAAGAACCAGGGGCTTGTTTGGCAGCAGTGGGCAGCAATTTCTCATCCCCAATGCATTGAAGAGGTAGGATCTTATAATAGACTTCAAACCCAAAAGCCAGCTACATCTGTAAGACATCTCTGAGAAGACATCATTTCCTAAGAGTTCACAGCAATAAAGCTACCTAACATAAGTAAATTACAAGCATCAATACAGGAATTAAGCTAAAATGAAAGAGAAGGAAAGAAGAGAAAAGGAGAGGGGAAGGGAGGGGAGGGGAGGGGAGGGGAGAAGAGAGGGAGGCAAGGGGAGAGGGGAGGGAAGGGAGGGGGAGGGGAGGGGAGGGGAGGAAAGGAGCAAAGTGAAAGAGAAAAGGGGAAGACATGGAAGAAAAAAGGAACCCCAGAATTTCAGTAAACAATGGTAAACTCAGAGGGCATTTATAGGGATCCATTGGTCTCAGTCAGACTGATTCTACCCAGGGAGAAATGGCAGCAGGAATGAAAAAAGATAGACAAAATCTGGGCTAGGTGGTCACTGCTCTGCCTGGTAGGCAAGACTAACACAACCTCACAACGAAACCAACTTTTATTTATACCTTTGCTAAGGTGGTAACACATGACATAAGGTTTCACAGTGACCAATAGCTGACCTTAACAGAATGTCTGTCTCAGGACTGAGGTAGCTTGTTCACTTTAAGCACTGAGGCCTCGTCCCACCTACACCTATTTGACCAATTTCCTAGCTTCCACAGCTCCCAACAGGCAATATGGCGGAACAATTAGAAAGCCACCTGGACTTTAAAGTGGTAACAGCAGAAGTAACAAAGCAGATGAAAGAAGTTCTAGAAAAATCAAATCAAAAATAATTTCTCAGATAACTACAGAGATGGTGACCACAATGAAGGAAATGTTAATGAATCTAGAGCAGATCGATTAAAAAATAGAGAATCTTAGTAAGATGATTGTGTCCAACATAAGAAAGAAATAGAATCCATGAAATGGAATCTAACAGATTTACAGGAGATTAAAAAATACATGAAAATATAGGCAGCAGAATGAACATAAGGACAGAATATGGGACGTAGAAGACAGGATTGTAATTATCAATTATGAAAGGAAACATTTCTTACAAATAGCAAAAGGGGCCACAAAAAAATCAATCCAACAGATTCTAGATGATGCAAAGAAGAATAATGTAGGATTGCTCAGTGTCAACATGAAAAAAGCAAATAGCACAAATGGCATTAAAAAAAAAACCTGTTCACAAACGTAATAGCAGAAAACTTACCAAGCATGGTAAAAGAATTTGACATACAGTGAGGCATATGAGTTCAAATTATCCATGACAAAAAAATTATAGCAAGGCATATACTAGTCAAGATTCCACAAATTCAACAGAAGAAAACAATATTCAACTGTGTTTAAGAAAAGAAAAAATCAACTATAGAATAATGCCCATCAGAATCACAGCAGACTTCACAATGTGAACTCTTAGGTCTAGGAGAGCTTTACGAATTTTAAGACCTAAAAGAAAATCTCCAAAACCACACTGATATACAGCACAAACTGTCCTTCAAAGTTGATGCAGAAATAAGGCACTTCCATGATAAGGAGTACCTGAAGAAACACATGCTCACCAAGCCAGCACTCTATAATATTCTGAGAGACATTCTAGAAAGAGTTAACAAAGATCACAACTCCAAGAATCCCAGCAGAATTACATCACTGTGAAGGTCTGCAGGCCTAAGGGACTCCTCTGGCAAAACAACTCTCATACATACACTTCTTGCTCTCACTCAGCCAAGCAAGACATGAGAAAAAGCTGATTTAAGACCTAAGATCCCCCCAACACAGAATGAGAAACACAGAAAATGAAGTAGTAAGAAGCCAACGTTTACTTATAATATTGTAAAGAAAGAGTCAAAGCTGTTGAGCAACAAGTTTGCTCAGCAAGAGGAGCTCAAAGGTGAGCTACTTATAAATTATGAATGTCAGACTAGAAATTAATGCAACTGAGTCTAAAAAACTGCAAAGAATCAATGAATACATGAATTAGTTCTGTGAAGGTTTAAATAAAATTGACAAACTCTTAGCCCTCCTTCCATCCTTATCAAATAAAGGAGTCAAATTCATGCTATAAGGAATTAAGGCCGGGGAGATAGCTCAGTAGAATAAACACTTGGCTGCAAGCACAAGGTCCTGAGTTCAATCCCCACTTCCACCAAAAAAGGAAATAAAAGGGTGAAATTACAAGAGACACTGTACCAGAAGATCATCAATATCTACTTCAAAACCTATATTTGAATAAGATGGAAAATACAGGGAAAAATGGACAGGATCTTAGATACATAGGAATTACCAAGTCTGAATCGAGAGGATATAAGGATTCTAAATAGGGCAATATCAGTCAATGGAATTAAAGATGTAATTTTAGAAGATATCAACAAAGAAGCCCAGATCCTAATGGATTTAATGCTTACTTCTACAAGAAACTTAGAGTTGACCTAATACTCCTACTTCCCAAACTCTTTAATGAAATGAAAAGGGAAGCAGTACTTTTAAAGGCACCCCTGGAAGGAAGCCTTACCCTGATACAAAAACCAGAGAAGGAGTCAACCAAGAAAAAGAGCTATGGGCCAATCTCCCTAGTGAACATAGATGCAAAAATCCTCAATAAGATACTGGCAAACAGAATGCAGCATATCATGAAAATATTATATAACATGACCAAGCAGGATTCATCCCTGAAATGCAGGGAGGTTTACCACAGACAAATCAAGGGCTGGCAAATTGCTCAGGCTTGAGAATCTTAGGCTTATCCTGTTCTTGGGAATTCCTAATCTTATCCCACATGTTATATAAAGCAGGTATTATTGATGACCCTTCTAGTTTTCTGACCTCACCAATCCTCTACCTTTCTTTAAGCTTATGGGGACCCTGTGGTGCGACAGAGATGTTGAAAATGAACAAAGAATGCAGAGATAAACATGCTTGTTGGTATTGTAGAAAAAATGAATGTGGGCTAGAACACACACCATATGGGGGATGAAAAGGAAGTGAATATTGCAAGGATAGACAAAGACATGGTTAAGAAGAGCCTTTTAAGTCACGTCATGTTTAGAGCTTAATGGTTCTGAAAGCCATGGCAAGTCACTAAAGTACTGTTACAAAGTAACAATACATCTGAGCAAGACATTTTTAAAAACATAACTGGGCCAGGGATATAGCTCAGTGGTGAAAGTGCCTGCCTGGCAAGTGCAAGGTCCTGAGTTTGATCCCCGGTACTGTCAAAAAACAAAAAACAAAAAAAAAAAAAAAAAAAAAAAAAAAAATCTGGAGATAAAAGCATAACTGTAGAGAGAATTTTGAAGAAGCAAAATTTTAGGACAGGAACACTCATTAGGAGACAATAAAGATAGTTAAAGAAAGCAAAAACAACAATGACCAAGACAGGGCAGCAATAACATAATGGAGAAAGAAAGGAGGAGAAGATAAGTTGGGGAGGCAGAGCCCTAACATGAGAAAGAGAGAAAAGTAGAAATGACTGAGGCTTGTAATTTAGGGGATGCTATCCCTCCCAACAGAGAAAGGAAAGATTTGGAAAAATAAGATAATGAATTTGTTTTGAGGCATGTTGAATATGGAGTATCAATGTAAATATCTATAAATATTAATGTAAAAGAATTAAGGTCATTCTTTATTTTCATCAAGCAGAAAACTGACAACTGGAGACATGAAAAATAAGTGGCTATTTCTCACATTACAAAAGGATTCTTTACTCTCCATAAAATGGTTCAACTAGATTTTTCTAAATTATGGCTTTAGAAAGATTAAATACATTAAAACCATGATTTAATTTTTAATGGATGTCTGAAAAGAAATAAGAGGGATTATTTGGCGTAGGAGAATGCAAATGCAAAAAGAAAAATTCTCTAGTAGAGAGAAAAAGAGAGGAAATGAAGGAAAAAGGAAACAGAACCTGAGATATTCAGAGAAAAATACAAAAGAACATATGGATCCAAGAGCGAGCATAGCAGGCCCTGGAGGTGTAACAGGTGCATCGAGTAAGCTCTGCAGAAGAGTGGGGAGTCATACTGAAGGACAGGACAGGACTGAGATATGGAAGATCCAGCAGAGTTCTCTCTCAGAGCTGGAACCCAGCAGGGAGTGGGCTCGCATGCTAGTGTGCTTTGGGGAGTTGTGGGAAAGGCTTACATGGAGGAGTAACTTTAAACTAGGCTTGCAATCACTGAACCCCTTAAGAACCATGTCAGCATCTGAATCTGTGAAATACACGCATCACCTAATTGATAGATGTGACAATTAAATGAAATCATAAAAACTGGTTCCTGGGTCCCAGAAAGCATTCTAGAAGTGATAGTTGTTATTTTTAATAGCAAATGACTCCATAGAGTTCAAAAGTTTAGTAACCCACGACACAGAGTACTTTAACTCATTCATGCCTCCAGGAGCCTGGGAGTCTGCCCTTGGTAGGAGAACTCCTACTTGCCCACATTGCCGTGTGAAATCCTCAAACAGATCCCGCCTTCCACGCGGGATCAGAAGGCATTCAAACCATCATGGCTACAAAGTAGCATGTGAAAAAAAAAAAACAAAGTAACATGTAGAATAATAACATTTTAAAACTACAAGAAATTGGAGAAAGCATCAATTTACAACTTGGCATGCTGTCTTCTAGTTTCAAGTGTAGGAGAAAGCATATAATTCTGCTTCCCTTGTAACATACTTATGAGACTCATCAGATTTCAAAGAAAGTGTTAAACACGAGGAAGCATACAAAGGTAAGATTTTCAAAGTGATGAATTTGTGAATCTGAAGACAAAGAAGGCTTGTTAGGAAGGACTGTGCCTTGTCTCCTTATTGGGACAATGACATACTTTTCTTAACAAACGAATGCATCTCAAATATGATGATAAATTATAGTCCATGTACACATACATAGTGCTTACCCTGATGGCCCCATTTCTTCTCGTGGCTTTGGGCCCCATCTTTGACCCTGAGCTTGATCTTGTCCGTGCTGGCTCACCTCGGCCCAGGGAGCGTCAGAGGCACGAGAAGGGCCAAGACTTGGAAGCCTTCAACACTTTCTCCTCCTTGCGCTTGCTTCTCCTCCATGCGGCATGGCTACCATTGCCCTGAGAAGCCCCTCTGGCCACTGTTTCAGAGGATGAGACAGGCAGGGCCAGGCCACATCCACCTTCATCCTCGTTGAACGCCCTCATCCAGCCAGCAGCCAGATGGCTGTCAGACCCGAGGGCACCAGCCCAGGTCTGCAGTGAGTCCACAGCTCACTGCAAATGCACATAAGCATGCAAAGCAGACGAGGTCAAGGGAACCTGCCTGATAACTGGCAGACTGAGTGCGACGATACACGCATGTCATCTAAGCCACCAGTGTGCGTGTGGTTTGCTGCATAGTATTAGCATTCTAATAACTGTTTTACACACACACACACACACACACACACACTCAGTTTCTTCAACAAAACTACAATCGTTAAAGCCTGCCTCATGCTCTTCATTTCCTTTAGCTCTGCTATTTACCCTGAGTACGGTTGTTACTGTGTGAAAGCTCGCTGTCTTGGGCTCGCTCTCATCCTGAGACCAAACGCCTGGTACCTACACCTGAAAGCAGGAGAGGCGCCTGCCACGTTACATTTTCTGGGCATTCAGTCACTTCTTGGCTGGCTCCAAGGCAGATGCAGTGCACTGATAGGAGGCAGGGACAGGACAGAGTAGTCAGAAAGCAGGGACACGATGGAGGGGCTGGGAAGGGAGAGGGGCCTTTCCAGGCCAGGGCCCAGTAGGCCCCGATTCCAACCAGGCCCCACCTCCTGGCAGCACATTCAGCTACAGCACCCACAACCTAGAACCTTCCAACAGCCCCCAGCTCTGAGAGTATGAGGCCCGCAGGGGACACTTTCAATATAAACCACAAGGCTTACCAAGAAACAAGTTAAATCCAGGTGGGAAGCTGATGGAGTGCCTTCCTCCTCTCTAAGCTGTACTTTTACATCAAAATCAGTGAGAACTGACCCCTGGCTCTTCAAATAGAAGGAAGCCTTTTTTTGGCAAGGGACATAGGATTTCACCTGATCATGTTCTTTCTTGCCCGTGGGTCAACCACGCACAGAGGTGGGAACTGGCAGTCACGGAGGCCTCCCTTCCCAGTCTCAGGACCCTAGGCCATTCACCAATGACCCTTGGGGGAGGGAACTGGCTACAGGAGGAGCACCCACTTTTATTTAACCCAGTCTTCATTTCTACTTATAAGAAAACCTTATTTTAAGAAGAAAAAAAACAGAAACTAAGTGTGGTGGCACACACCATAATCTCATGGCTTTGGTAGGCTGAGGCAGGAATATCCCCACTCAGCATCCTAGGGGATTTTATCTCAAAAATAATAAAGGAATAGGATTATAGCTGAATGGGGAGGCCATGGGTTCAATCTGCAGTACAGCAAAAAAGGAAAGAAAGTAATAGGTGAACTATAGATTAGCTATGCTTATCAAACTTTCAAGTACATTCAAGTATTCTACAAGGGATTTTTTTAACCTTATAATTATTATGCACTTTCCAAAATTGAGAACCCCCAACAGTGACTATTTATGCAGCCTGAACCTGTTCATATCTACCATGTTGGAAAGTAGAAATGAGAAATTTTTAAGGTGCAAGAACAACAAACACACATGCATTTGGCCATCTGAGAGGTGCTGTTGTCAAAGTCCAGAGGCCTCTGGGAAACTCCGCTGAAATGAGGGTGCAATGAGAAAATGAGGGTGGGAAAGCCACAGAAGTGAAGAATCCCAGAGGATTTACAAGCAGTACCTGCACATACTGCCTGCGGTATGAACGTCAAATAAAAATACCATGGTGTGGTTATCCAGTTTGTTTGCTGCATATCACTAATATATACTTTTTAAATTAGCAAGTACAAGATTATTTACAGTAAGGTGCTTGCTGATTAAGGCATTTAATATATTTTTGTGGAATGCAGGACAGCACCCACATTTCTGCCTAATCACAGGGCTTTTTTCCCAATGCCAATTAAATCAGGTTGCTACTTTTCTCCCCAAGGAGTAAGTCTGTTAGAAATCTGCATTTCAGAGGCAAGACACAAAGGCAGCCCGGTAAGGAAATACACAGAGCCTGCACAAAGCCGCAGCACGACGCACATAAAGAAATAAGCTTTCTTCTGTAACAATTGATTAGCAGCCTGCATTTGGTGATTACGTGGAAGGGTACAAAGCCTGCTGGTTCCCACCCCAGATCCATTATTCCATTTTCCTTCATTTATAAAACCTGATCTAACGCCCTGAATTATTTAGCCCTGACAATGATCTTGTTTTTTAATTCCCTGTTGCCTGGGGTGTGCCTGGGAGGGTGAGCGCCTGAAATCCATCTCAGACGCTCAACGCAGAGACCAGGAAGCCTGCAGCCCAGAAGCGAGAAGCTCAGCAGGATGTGACAGCTTGTGCTGCTCACGAGCGCGAGGAGCCGCCAGGTCTCACGACGCCAAGCTGCCTCCCCCGGGACTTTCGCAAGACAGAGACTTCCATCCTGCGAGGCCGCCGCTCCTTTGGGGTTCCCTCGGCCCCACAGGTGCAGCCACGTTGGTCCCAGGTGACGCAGCGCGTATGTGAGAATACGTTCAATACGCTCGGACTGGAAATTCTAGAAGAAAAGGAAAAGCCAACGCGTGAAAGAGAAGCATCCGCAGGCTTGAAACAGCAAAGGAGCGAAACGTGCAAAGGGACCAAAACACAGAAAGACAAGCCCAGCTCCTAACAGTTTTGGACTAAAGATTTTCCACTATTTCAATGGAGATGAACTGGGTATTAGCAAGCAGTCTGCTCCTCACAATATGTCGTGTGGAGAGAAGGCTAATTATGCTCCACATGACACAGGTTATATGTTTTTGTCAACACTCGTGCTGTTTTTAGTTAGACTATGTTCAAATTTGTGTTGCTTCAGAATGGTTGCTTCTTTAGGGAGACAATTTATTCTAGAATGTTTACAATAGGAATTAAAGCAAATAAAATAACTGATTAACAACAGTGAATTCTAGGTAACAGGTCCTGGGTTGTCTATGATGGCTTTTCATCTTTTGTCTATTTGTTTTTTTGTTGTTTGTTTTCTTATAAATCAAAAGAATTTTTCAAAATTTAAAAATTCGTGACACTTTCTGAAATATTCATGAATTTAAAAGTGTGGAAAGTTTATGGTAATGTTCAATTACAAGACCCAAGAGTTATCTGAGGATAAGGTTTTATCAAAGATTTTTCTGGTCTTGCCTGGCACACTATAGCTTTAATAACTCTCAGTTACATTAGTAAAACCATACCTCCAAATTCCCTTCTTTCCTTTAATCACAAATCATGTCTGATCAAGGCACCAAAAATTGCAATATTAGGATCAGGGATATAGCTCAGTAGCACAAGCGCCTGCCTGGCAAGCACGAGGCCCTGAGCTTGACTTCCAGGACAAAAAAATCACAAAATTATACATAAGGGACATAAAGAAGCTCCCCGCAATGCTGAACCCTCCAGAGCTTGCAGTGATAAGGAGCCTGCCACTGCAGCATGGGTGCCAGCGGTTCGCCACCTCGGACTAGACCACTCCTAAAATCGTGAAGCTTTCAAGAGTGTTGTTTGGTTAGACATTTCCTCAACCTTTAGCAATTATGTTTAGCTTTGAAAATCAATTTTGTTATAAATTACGGGTTGTCATATTGTTCATATTGCTCTTCCATTTTGTTCCTTTTAAAGGCGGGTTTATAAAGAGGAAAAACAGTAGTTGAGATAGAAACATGTACCCTGAAAACCTTGTGTTTGTTTATATTTCCAACAAATTATGGTGCAAGGTAGAAAGGAATATTTGAGTAAAAAAAAAAAAATGGTATATTACACTGAGAAAAAATTTGCAACCTAGATAGAGCCATGAAGCTGCTCCGTCTGTCCTTCTTTGATCTATCTTGAACTTCTCTGTTCTTTAGTGTCTTTATCTGAAAGATAAAAACAATACAGCTGAACTCCCGCACCCAGCTGAAGGCGGTCCAGGACAAGCATAAGCAAAGCATGTGCGCTGTGTTCACAGACACAGGCCCTGAGCAGAGCTCCTAGCTAATTTTGTGAAAACAACCTTTGCAGAAAGTTGCACAAGGACAAAATATCTTGTTGAATTGATTTTAAGGAAATTAACTCCAAAATGAAGTCCACCGAGATTATCAAATCATTAATGCAAAACATCCAGATTTAGCCTAACCCCCCGTTGCTCACCTGAGATGCTAATTCCTGAAGAGGTTTCACTTGAGGAGACATGGGAGGGTTGGGGAGGTAGCTCAGCAGTCTCCCCAACTAAGCACCTGCCTGAGGAGACACGGGGAAAGACAGGGGCATGGTAGCTGACGGCATCATTCAGAGAAACACAAGGCCATGCTCTCGGGGAGAACACAAAAACCATAAAAAGTACCAGATAAACTATATGATTGAAAGCGCGAACAGTGAAGGAAAGGCATTTTATGAAAAATAGCCAAAAAAATACTTGAGGAATCATGGGAGTGCAGCTGATACTAAAATTATGAAGACTAATAATGTTACAACAGTAGGCAGTCACTGTTATTTGCTTATTTTCAAGATCAGTAAGCTAGGGTTTGCAAGCAACAAGCAATCTGCTTATTAATAAGTAACGTCCATTGATATGGTTAGAGGTGTCTGGGAATCCAAAGATCTTTCTAGTAGACCACACACTGAGCTTATCTCTTGCCTTTGAAGGGCAATACAATTCCCTGGGGGAAAGAAAGGACTAGGTGCAGACACAGTGCTGGCACAAGTCCAAGTATAAATTTCCTAAGAAAGTGGCCTGAATAGGGAAAGGGGCAAAGACAACCCACTGAGATGGAGCAGGTGCATCAAGACAGGCGGCAGAGGAAGCGAGCGCCAAGCAGCACGTGGAAGGACAAGCCATGTGAATGGAACCGGGAGGCCTGCCAACTCATTGTGTGTGACAATGCACAAGGGTTCAAAATGGGACTCACATAGTGTCTCCTTAAGCCAGTCCAGCATCTGCCGTAAAGAGACTCACTGATTCAGATCTCACCACTGTTTAATACTATGAGTTAGGTCCTATAGTTACTCACTACACACTAGATTCTTCTGTGACAGATATTGACATAATTTGACTGTAGTCATAGAGCTGCTATAAGCAGAACCTTGGGATTATGGCTCCAAACTCTTTGCCTCCTCCCACTACACATGCAAGATTTCATGAGAAATGACAAATAGTCAGAGGTCAGTGAAGCACAGGATGAGTAAAAGGATGAAAAATTAAGTAGGTATTTTGGGGCTAGAGAACAGAACCTTGAGTGGCATCCTAAGGAGTTAGGTTTTCATTGCACAAGCAATACACAAAACTCTTCAAAAGAATGGTAGCATGTTGAGAGCTATAGTTAGCAAATTTCCTGGATAATTCTGTGAAAACTGCACTTCAAGTTTTAGAAAAGCATTGGCAGTCTGATAGTTGATCAGAAACTGGGATGTAAGCCAATCTCTGTTGTAAGAAAACAATGGTTTTGCAGACAAAAAAATTAGAGAAAAAGGAGGGCCACAAGGACAGCCAACATTTTGGCCCTAGCCTTTCAAGGT
>NDGM011013623.1:0-18562 GCA_002564305.1 Octomys mimax | reverse complement strand
AGAATGTAACTATATATCTATCCTAACCACTCTGAATACACAGATACAAAATGGACATTCATCGGTATCCCCTTTTTTTAAGTTCCGTTATTTGATGTTTATTGCTTTTAATAATCATTCACTCTATAATTCTATTTTTAGGTGCTTGACAAACCTAACAAAGATATTATCAAGGAAATCTAATCTTTTCTTAGTTCAGTTTCACTGATGATAGAATATGAGAAAACTGAAGAAACGGGTTGAATCTGATATACACAGCCTTGGGAATTCCTGTTGCTTGATATATTTCTTAGCAGTGTAAAGCATTTGCTGTGGTCAAACCGGATCTCTCTGTATTGATATGATGGAAATATTTTTTATTTCATTTCAAAATGTGTTTACTCATGGTTTATTAAATTGGTTTGTATGAAATTATTTACTCTTTTGATCGTATTAATTTAACGTGCTTCTTTCTCAAAACAAATAGCCACCCATATATAATTTTTTCATCTCATTTACATTTTTTCCATCTAATGTGAACATTGTAATAATAGCTAGAAACGTCAACAGTATTTGACACTGGTCGACTAGTTTGTCCTGTTAACCAAACTTCCACAAGTAGATCCATCTACTATATCTACTACATACAATAATTTTAGGCATAGTGACTCTTGTCACATGAAATGAGTCCTAGAAACCATCTTTATCCTCGCAAATAAAGTTAGTGCATCAAGATTTGGAAAATGACAGCAGTATTTTCCCCAACTAAACCTAGAGCTTATCCCTGTTGTATTTATTAAAAAGCCTATTCATACAAATTAAATCTGTTCCATATCTAGGCCTCTGATGACAGCTCTGTTTTTTTTGTTTTTTTTTTCCTTGTCTGGATTAAATTACCTAAAGTCTGTACCCAGAATGAATTTATCCTTTTCAAGAGACTTCTCCAAGCCTATAATAAATTCGCATGGGTCATCCCATCAATGTAGTGAATTTGCATTATTATTTCATTATGAATAGGAAAAAAAACGGATTAGATCTTTTCTAGCATTGGCGGGGCCTAATTCAACCTGAACACATGATTAAAGCTGGCATTTATGACTATAACTGTCAAAGAAAACTAATTGTAAACTGAGAACTGTGGATAATTATGGCTTTTGCTATTAAGCAATTTCTTCCCTATTTATCACAAAACTAGCTACAGAATTTACTACTGTTTGCACTTAGTTCTGAGATTAGTATGAGCCTACTTATGCTAATTAAGCTTGATCCATATTCTCAAATTGAAGGCTTTTGGTAGGTTTAAGTTCAATCATACATGGCTGTTTGTGTTAAATTTTCGTCTTCCTTTTTAATTATTGTGGAAAGGGTGTAGTGACATAAAAATCATTGTGCCAAATACACTCCATTCTTATTGTTTTAATTACAGACTTTGATACTCTTATTTCATAGTCAGTGTGAAATATAGGCCGTGTAAATTATCTTTTGTGGAAGATCTTTAATGGATTTCCTTTTTATTTGCACATATATATGCTAAGGCTATTAAATTGATGCATATATATCTTAATATGTTTTCTGTTTATATAATTTTTGTTCACTTATGTATTTTGCACAGGGTCTCACTATGCTTCTTGGACTCACAGTGATCCTCTTGTTTTTCGCCTCCCCAGTGCTGGTATTGCATGCTTGTGCCACCACACCTGGACTCTGTCGCTGGCTCAGGTGGAGGACCAGAGATTGAACCTTAGTCCCTGTGCTTGCCAAAGCTGGTGTTATGTTTATATAATTAACAGATATAATTAATTATGCTAATATGATTGAAAAATATTTATGCAGGATGGGTAGATAGCTAGGCAGTATAAGTGCCTGCGAGGCAAGCGCAAGGACTGGAATTCAATCCCCAGTACCACATGCCATGTAGCTCTTCAGCCAGCTGGCCATTAAAACAGGGTGTGGTGGCACAAGCCTGTAATCCCAGCGCTGGGGAGGCTGAGATGGGAGGATCACTAGGAGTCTGAGCTGCACAGAGAGACTCTACCAAATAATGAAATAGATAAATAAATAAATAAATGATTAAAATTATAATTATGCTACAGATATTATACACTTACAGATATCATCTTTATAATCCATAACAGACAATACATAATATATGCCATATGATATATTACATATGACATCTGATGTATCACAGATAGCAGATAACGTATAACAGATAATATATGATATAATATATATATATATATATATATATATACATGAATATAAAGTATTTCTATGGAACCTTATAAATATAAAGATAACATTATTATTAAAGGTTGTTAGCTCTTTATTATATACCATATATCTTTATAGCTTAATGAGACTCTTAATGCTAAAGTGAGTGATAAAGTCTCCAGACTGTATCTTCTTGAGATTCAATGACACATTTTTCATTTACCAGCTGTGAGTGCATATACAACTTTCTCATTAAAAAAATATGAGTTGCATTACATGAGTAGAAGAACTAAATTAGATAATTGATTAAGCTAATGTACATAGAGTTACAATAAATGTTAGCTTTGTGATAATTTTATCAACTATTTTTATTGTAACTAATACATGTTCTTTGTATGAATTTGTGTGACGGTGTACAGAAGTGTAGCAGTATGGATAGAATTAATTCTATTGCATAGTTTATTTGTATGACACTGTGTTTAGGAAAGACAATTATTTATTTTATTTTATTGTTTGAAATTTCAGTAGCAGAATTTAACTTCTATAATGGTAATAAAT
Source organism: Octomys mimax (assembly GCA_002564305.1). Lineage (NCBI taxonomy): Eukaryota > Metazoa > Chordata > Mammalia > Rodentia > Octodontidae > Octomys > Octomys mimax. Next base: position 15,811 of record NDGM011013623.1, on the reverse strand, counting down.
TTTAAAAAATAATAAGGTAGACATCAAAGAGGAAAGTACATTCTTTTGCTTATTAACCTGCTTTTCAATTCACAGAACAGCTTTATTGAATTATATCATATAGAACAAATAATGACTAAGGAAAATTGCACAATGTTCAGAGAGATCAATTTTAAATAACAAACAATGTTTACAATAGTCATAGGCTTATCTGTTATTGCTGCTATATTGACACTTGTATCTTATTTTCTTCTTTTTTAAGGAAAAGAAAAATAAGAAAATAAAAACAATGGTATGAAATTTGAAAACACAATTGTGGAAGAGTAACAGTAGCTAGTATATTGCATATTGTTACCCTCAAAGTAGTTGCTCATATCACAAGATATAAACATACAAATTATTGAACAATATAGGCATAAACTTTCCTTTCAATGAGTGATCAATTAGTAATATAAATAATAACTATCATATATATGTATATACGTGCATTTATCTATTTTTCACTTCTTTTCATTCTTTTCTTCTTGCTCTTGTTCCAGTTTATCAATCCTTCTGTTAATTTCTTCACATTTCACAATATCTACTGTACATTTTGAGTCTTATTTACTCTTTGAATTTCTTGCACTAGGCTGACAATATGATGTTTATACATGTGAGATTGACTCATTTCACTTATGATTATGGACTCAAGTTGCATCTATTTCCCTGTAAATGTCTCAAGTTTATTCTCTTTATAGGTAACTAGTTCTCCATTATGTACAAGTATCACATCTTATTTTTTAAAAATCTGTTCCTTGGTTGTTAGACATGTGTTGTTTCTGAATTTTGTGATGAAAAATTGTGCTACTAGAAACATGGTTACATATATATTGCTGTGGTATGTTTAAACTGTCCTGGGAAAATACTCTGAAAGAAATAGCTCAGTTAAATGGGAAATCTTGGGCTGGGGAGAAAGCTTAGTAGAATAAGCACCTGCCTAGCAAACACAAGGTCTTATGTTCAATCTCCAGTACTGAAAAAAAAAAAAAGAAGGAAATCTTATCTTAGTTTTTGAATAATCTCCAGACCGATTTCCAAGGTGGTTTGCACCAGCCTGTCTTGCCACCAACAGTGGAGAAGGGTTCATTTCATGCCACAGCCCCTCCAGCGTTTGTTATGGGTTGATTTACTGATCATATCATTCTTCTTGGTAAGATGGAATCTCAGTGTTGTTTTAACTTGCATCTCTTGAGTGACCAATGATGTTGAATATTTTTTCAGTTATTTATTTACCATTGATAATTCTTTATCTGAGAAGTGTGATTCATCTCAGATGTCTATTTTGTGATTGGGTCTTTGAATTTAGGGGTTCTGATTCTTTTTCAATTGTTTATATATTTTACATATAAGTCCTTTATCTGAGTAAAAGATATATAATTTTTCCAAATCTGTGCACTCTATTTTCACTCTATTAGTGATCTCTTTTTACACATAAAAGGTTTTTAATAGGATGAAATACCAGCTGTTGATTTTCTGAAGTTTTTCCCCTGTAGTTTAAGTTTTGTTCATGAAGATTTTGCCTACTCTCATGTCTTCAAGATTTCGACTTACTCTTCCAGTGATTTTACTGTTTCTGTTTTAATATTTAGATTGCTGATACATTTTGACTTTAGTGTGTGGTGATGGTGATAGACTTAAGTGTAATTCTATTCGTTGGCATGCAGAAAGCAAGTTTTTCCAGCTCCATTTGTAGAAGAGATTATCTTCTTTCCAATGAACATTTTTGAGCCCTTTGTAAATGGTAAGGTAGCTGAATGTGTTTGTAATTGTGTCCTCATAAAATCTGTTCCACTGGTCCTCAGGTCTGTTTTTCTGGCAGCACTATGCTGATTTTATCATAGTAGTTTTATAGTATAATCTCAAGCCAGGGATTGTGAGGCTTCCTGACTTGCCTTTGTGGCTCAGGATTGACTTTGCTAATCTAGGTGTTGTCTGGTTCCCAATGAATTTTAGGTTTGTTTCCTCTAGTTCTGCGTGGTATTCTAATGCTATTTTGATTAGGAATGCTTTAAATTTGTATGGTAATTTTCAGAGATGGCCATTTTCACAGTGCTGGTTCTTTCTATTCATGAGCATAGGATATCTTTTCATTTTCTGAAATCCTCTTCAATCTCCATTTTCAGGGTACTGTAATTTTGAATATATAGATTTTTTACTTCCTTTCATAGATTGATTCCTTCATACTTCTTTTTTAATGCTATTGTGAATGAGGTGGTTTCCCTAATTTCTCTCTTAATAAGTTTGTTGTTCATGTGCAAGAATGCTATTGACTTCTGGATATTGACTTTGAATCCAGCCATGCATCTGAATTTGGTTATCTTATGAGTTTTTTAGAAGAGTTTGGGGTCTTCTATGCAGCGTACTGTTTCATCTGCCAATAATAATCTAACTACTTCTTTTCCTACCCTTATTCATTACATTCATTACTCCTTTGTCTAATTTCTCAGGCTAATATTTCCAGAGCTACATTAAAAAGTAGCAGTGATAGTGGACATTGTCATCTTGTTCATGATTTTAGAGTGAATAATTTTGGGTTTTGTCCATTTAGTACGATGAACATCTGTATCTTTAGAAATAAAGTGTTTATTTGGATAATACTTCCAGATTTTTAAAGCACAAATACTCATAGCTTGGAGAAATTAACAGCTATTTATGTTATTGAATTGAAGATCCATAAAGTTAATATTTTATTGCCAACTAGCAATATTCAACCCCGAATCTACAGTTTAGAAGTTTCTGTAACTATCAATTATCGAAATGTAATCTATCAAATAAGGAAAATTATATTATTATAAATTTGTAATCTTGTATTGCCTTTTCATCTTTTGGCGTGACTTGCCTTTGTGGCTCAAGATTGTGTACATGTATTCTGTGCATTGTTTCTTAGTTCATTATTAGTTAGTGAACACTTACCCAAGTTTTCCAATACATATTATTTAGTTTAGTCTTGTAAATTTCATTAAGTTTATACACCATTATTTACTTAAATAGTATCCTTCAGAGACTTTTTGAGTTGTTAAATATTGTATTTTTCATGGCTAAGAAAAAGTATATTTCTTGTGTCTACTTATTTATTTTTTAAATAATTATTTATTTATTTATTTATTTATTATTTTGTGGAACCAGAGATTGAACTCAGGCCCTTGTTCTTGCAAGGCAAGTGCTTATTCTATTGAGCCATCTCCTTGGCCCTTGTTACAGGGTTTTACCATGCAGCTCTGACTTGTAGTGATTCTCCTCCTGTTTTCAGCCTTCCCAGCACTGGGACTACAGGTTTGTGCCATCAAACCCAGACTCTGGCTGAATCAGAGCCCCCTGGAGGTGGGGCTGACACGGCATGTATTGGAGGGGATTGAACCACAGCTTTCCCTAATCGGGCGCTTAGTTGGCTGAGCTATCTTGTCCGTGCATTTTGTTTGTTTGTTTGTTTATGTATGATTAATTATTTGGAATAAGTACATTTATGTATGGTATGTTGCTGTTTGAGATATCATTTTTCAAAATAGAAATACAAACATTAAGGCTTTTCTTAACACTATAATATTGTTTCAGCTTTATTTTTATTATTTTATCAACTTGTCAGAGCATTTATTTATTAATAACTTATTGTCAAAGAGCTTTCAGTTTTTACTTTCTCTTTTTTTGAATTTATTGCTTGCTGAATATATTCCTTATACACTATTTCTTGTGGATGAACAATTCATTACATTTTTTAAAGGACAAGAGTCTCAGAAAGTTACCAATTAGGCCCTGAACTGTTAAGATCACCTGACACTGCTGTTTCAGGCTCCAGAGTGTCCAGAACTATAGGTACACATCTCCAAAAACGCTTTTACTTCAAAAGACATATATTAATGTCAGGTGGAAGGCCAAAGTAAAATCAATAGCAGTGACACCAAATCTATTCTTTGTGTGCACATTCCATGGCACCAATTTGTTTCTCTTTCTGAGAACTGGTTCCTTTGCTAGAAATCCAAAAGAAATGCTGATAAGGAACACTTAAATTTTAAAATCCTTAATTAAGTGTTAGAATGCAAACTTTAATAAACATTTCTGATGGAAAATTTTTTCTCATGAAGCAGCATTATAGACAATATTTGGCTTCAGTAATTGTGATTAAAGTCTAAACTTAAAAATATTCTAAGGCACATTGCAAAATTTTAGTTCATGACTGCTATGAAATTTAAAGCTTATGAAGTAATTTACTTAAAATAAAAGCCTATATTCTAATTAAGACAGTGAGCTGCACAGTTAAAATTTATTTGCTCAGTAAAGTGAGTATCATTATGAACAAAAGAAGCACACATTTTCTGACAGTCACATTGCCACAGCTTCCTGTAGCACAATGATTATTTAGTAGTGAAAATAAATAAAATAAATTATTCACAGTAACTTCTGATGGACAATTCTATATATTTCAGAAATCTTACCTTAGAATGCATAGAATTCTGTGATACACAAAATTTTCCTGTGATGAAATAGGCTTCAATTTTGAATTTACTTTTTAAATATAGTTAGTACCTCTTGCCAATTCTTTTTTGTGTCAAAATAGCTCTAGAATCTCCATTAATTAATGCAAAAATATTCTTTTAAATTCTTTTGGTGTTATATAAGTATTTTTGAAATCATTATTAGACATTTATGTACATATTAAGCACATTTATTGGATGTTTGTGAAAAATGCAGACCTCCAATTCTTTATTCATTGATCATGATTTTTGGTACAAGATGGAAGAAGTACTAAAAATACAAAGTATTGTACTAACTTCTTGTTTTCTGGAAGTCCTTGACATCCAAATAAAAATATGTAAAAATATATAAACATAGTTTCAAAGAAAATCTCAATAAATATACCTAAAGCATTACTGCTTTGAAGTAGGGTAATATATCATTTGTCAACCACAGTCGAAAGTCTACTTTTACATTATAAGGCAAACAAAAATACACATTCTGAATGGTAATAAGAAAAATCAAAGCCTCTAAAACATTATAGTGGAGCCTAGAAATTTAGAAAATATTACTGTGAAGCTCAGTTGTCAACTTGACTAGCTTGATAGGTACCGAGGAAAATAGTGAGGCATACTGCACGGTGTATGCAGCAGCTTGACGAATGTGTCTAGCCCGCAGTCCCTTCCTATCTGGTGCTGTTCTGTACTTCTTCCAGGATCCTACATGCTTTTCAGCTTTTCCCTACCAGACCTTTTTGCCTTAGAGCCAGCAGATTGTAGACTGAACAATCTGAGGCCGTGAGCCAAACAAGCCCCTTCCCCTTTGTGCTGCATGTGTATTGGTTTTTAGAAAAAAGTTGGGAAAAGTTAGAGACACAGTTTGTAGAAGCCCTAGGGTGTGATATGCAGAGCTTGATGGGAGCCTCTGCTTGGGACTCAGAGGACTAGAATGGTGGTAGAGACGCAGACATTTAAAGGCTGCACTCATGAGGTTAGCATTGGGCATTACAGATACATTGGGAATCCCTAAATTCCCCCAATGTTTTTTCAGAAACTGTGGGAGTCTGATTTCAAGAGTATTATAATAATGGGCCTTATGGAGAAAAATTTTAAGGTTTCCTGACATTAAGCTAAGTTCTGAGTACGATGGGCCCCTGCTTTTACTGAGATTGAGAGAAAATCTGAGAAACAAAGCAAACAAAACACGAAGCATACAGGAAGACTTGAAAACTTAAACTTGGAAAATAGAGGAGACATTGTAAAATTTTGGCCAAAGAAATGTAGTCTCTGAGGGGATTGACACTCTGCTAAAGAAACCAAATACTTAGCAGAAGGACAAAAAGAATGTTGTCTTGAAGTTAATTGATAAGAACCCACCAGTTCAAGTTCAAGGTTGCAAATGCCTAAACTTCTCATTTGAGAAGTAGCTGCAAAAAGGCCATGCAGGTAACTGGTTCCTTAGTATTCATGGCAGCGTTGGCTATTGTTTGAGCCAGCAGCAGAGTTTGGCATTGTCTTGTGGCTCAGTATGCAGAATGCAAGAGCAGGGGGTTATGGAGGTTTCCATCTAGATTTAAGAGCAATTTCCCAGAAGCCACACAGTGTTGTGTAACAGGATCATAGTCCTTGCCAGGAGCCCCTGCGAAGCTGCATTCCTAAGCCAAAACTGCAGTGGAGACCTCAAGAAGATGTAGATACCAGGAATATGGAATGTCTGCCAAGAAAAGCCTCAGTCCGTGAGCATAGCTATCCCAAGAGAGAGGTGAACTATGCTGCAGTTGACATGGCTATAGGGTGAGGGCTTCCCAAACCCTTTGGAGATCGTGTCTCACCAGCATATGCCTGAGTGCTGGACAGGAAATACAACAATAAATGTTTGCCTTCATGGGATTCAGTCTTGGTTTAGTGTTATTTCTATTCCCTTATTTCCCATTTGAAATGAAAATATAGTGCTACCTCAGTTCAGGTAAACGCATACATTCCATGGTTGTGGAAAATATGTCTGCACTCATATTTGCGCAAGAATGATGATGGTGGAAGTATTTGTCACCTGATAGCTTACAAGCAAAAAACAAAGTTTTGCCAAATGCTTCTGTGGTGAATCAAATTATTCACAGTGAAAGGGTTCATGAACAGAGAGATACCATTGTGTTCACGCTTTTCCATTGTGTGCTGGAAGAATTTTACTTAGAAAAACTTTACAATAGTTCAAAGTCAGCTAAGTGTTTGCTTTAAGTCTCACAAGACATGGATTTTTGAGAACTGCTGCAACTCTAGGATGAATAATTTCATTTTCTATTGCATGTGAGTAGTTATATCATGTTAGGCAGAATTACGACCTTGTGTTTATTTGGAAATGAAGGACATTTTAAGCAGATGTATTTGGATGTCATGATAACAAGGGGTGTAATATAGCAGTTAATCTGTATTATCAAAGTGATTGCTTGAGAGATGGACAGCACATTAGTAAAGCATACTTCTAGATGTGTCTTAATTCATAATGGAGGCCATAGACACTGTATCTGGTTTCTGCCTCATTCCTTTTTGGCACTATTCCTCTCCTCAGTCTCCACGATGTGAGCATTCTTCCTCTGCTAAGCCCTACTAGAATGCTATTTCCTCATTGGTGCCAGATGGTCATGAGGTGATCTGAAATTATGAGGCAAAGAAGCATCTCATTATGAACTTTTTTCAGGATCAATATTTTTTTTGAGCAATGGGAAATCTGACTAATAGACCAAGTCTTCCACAAATGACCAACAAATACACTGTCAAGAAATGGGCATAATATGATATCCCATGTTCATTGTTGAGTGGGGTGAGTTTATAGTTGTGAAAGCTCTTGTTGCCATGGCACCGATGGGGATTGGTGACTGTACATGAAATTTTTGAACAATTATCTCATTCTAATGACAGTGTTAATTATTGTGGGTTTACATGATAGGAAAATGTGCTATTACAGTCATTTATGAGCATTTGAAATTAAATATCACACTATTTGTTATGCTTAAAAATTTCTATTAGGACATGCTTGGAGTATATAATTATTACACTCATTGTGAATAGTTTGTATATGTATGTGTATTACATTAATACTTTTATTTTCCCTTCCCTCTGCCTTCATCATGAATGCCAATCATCATGAAAACCATTTGAACTTTCAAAATATGCATTTTGAATATCATGAAATATAGATGAGATATGTTCTAAAAGAAACAAAATAATATACCTGCTAGGGAAGTCATGTGCCTTAGTTGAGACAAAATACCCAACATCCAATGCTAAAGAGGAAAAAAGTTTATTTTGGCTCACAGTTTCTGGACATTCGTTGCATAAGTAGCTGGGCTCTAGGCAGGGTGGCCTGGCGGCAGGGGATTTCAGAGGCCATCTAGTCCACAGCAAGCAGGCAGGAGACAGAAAAGCAGCAAACAAGCATCCCACCTTCTCTTTATTCCCTTCCCTGCTACCCAGCTTTTGGGTATCATTGTGCCACCGCACACGAGCTGAGCCTTCCCATTATGTACACCCGGAAATATGCTCAATCAGCGGACTTATTTAGTAAGCCCACATGCTTTAACTCAGCACCACACACCCTCGATGCACCCCTTTCTGAAAAGCCTTACCTGTGAGTGAATGAGGCTTTGGGGAGCTATCTAGATACAAATCATAATGCTAAAGATATCTGAATAAGTGAATAACAGTAAAAGGTGGCTAAAAGACCAAACACATTTAAAAATTAAGCAAAATATCAGAAGATCTATTTACAATAATTTTAATAGCAAAAAAGAAACTGCTAAAGACTTAGATTCTTTGTAGCAAAATTAAAATGTTGTTAAGCGTCATCACACAATTAGAGTTTCCATCTGAGTTTATTAGTGTCATACCCCTAGTATTGAGCCAGTAAGCAAGAATCATTGTATAGTAAAAAGAAGTGCAGACAAAATAAACTAAGGAAATTGAAAAGCATGTATATTTGGTGCTGTGCTTCCGTTTATTAATTTGGTAGAAGAGCTAGTTGTTGATACCTTGTCCCAACTCTGCACTAAGACTACTTGCTCTTTGCTTTAAATCTACCAAGGTGGGAGTAAATAAAATATAAGACGTTGCTAATTAAACAATTGTAAAGATATTATCAGTTTTTTTCACCAACATAAAAAAGATTTGTATGTGCATAAAGGAATAAGATGCTGCATTTTAATAAAGAAAAATAAAATATTAAAAATTCTTAGAAATTTAGAAAAATGAAGTTTGAAATGAAAATCTCAATTTTTGGCTTACAAAGTTTTTTACTGCAAAGCCAATAGCAGACAAAATTATATTAAACATAAATAATTAATGAGAGCAATTAAACTCCTTGCTTAGATTTCTAACTTCTGAAAAGGATAGTGCTGTTAAGAAAAGACAGCAGAGAAAATGAAATAAAGAAAATAAAATTATTCTTTATTATTTTCCATAACCTTATCCTGGTTGAAAGGCTCTCAATATATTCAGATTCACGGATAAAAAAAAAAAAAAAATGCACAGCACAGTTCATCACTAAATTTCTTCTTTTTTTTAAACCTTTTTTCATTATTTATTTATTCGTTACAGGGTCTCGCTACGCAGCTCAGACTCATAGTGACCCTCCTGTCTCAGCCTCCCCAGCGCTGGGTTTACAGGCATGCGCCACCATACCCGATTTCTGTGCCTGGCTCTGCACCGGACCAGCACAGAATGCGGTGTCAGGGATCGAACCCAAGTCCTTATGCTTGCCAGGCAGGCGCTTAGACTGCCTACCTATCTGTTTGGCCCCTTTCAACACTGAATTTCAAATCACACCTACAACCAGAAAACCAAACAATTTTCTTTTTAAAAAAATGGTCTTCATAAATTACCGGGCGGGGTAGTGGGTGGAGGAACAACAAAATACTGTGAAATAAAAATAAATTCTGTTAGAGAAGTTTATTTCCAGCTAAACACTCACACAGGTAGAAATATGGGTCTTCGGCGCATAAGCCTTAGTCCAGCACACCCATCCCTTACTTTTCTATTTAGATTTGTATTTTAGCTGACCCGTGGCCTGATGTGCACTTCAGTACCTTTCCTGCAGGGGTACAGGAAGCTATCTACGTGTTTATCTCCTGCGACGAGCAGCAAGGAGAGTGCACACGTGCGAAAGTGCCAAAATGGGACTTAGACCTGCTTTCATGCCCTGATTTTGTGTATATTTACCTTAGCATCACAGAGGGTCAAAGACCCACACCACTACAGGATTTTTTTAATATATGTAGTGCAGGACCTACAGGGTCTCATAAACAGATCGAACTTGTAGTGATCTTTCCTGTTTTTCAGCCAAACAAGCGTTGGGATTACAGGTACGCATCCATCACCACACCCAGACTGAGTCGCCTGCTCCGCGCGCCTATGGGGGCGGGGCCAGCACGGCAGGTGGGTATCGAACCTGTCTACTGAAGAAGCAGGCAGTTTAAGCCCCTGAGCTCTCTGGCCAGCCCTACAGGATTTGTCCAAAACAGAAATGTTTCCTTTTGCAATATCAGGTAGAATGAACCTACTTCAGTACAATGGCACAAGAAAAAACAGATTTGAAAGTTTTGGAGAAATCAAAAGTGAATCATCAGATTGCTAATTCATGGATGATGAAGTTGATCCATTACGGTAAAATACATGTTTCCATAACTGAAGAGTGGTGTGAGTGGATGAGGAGGAGCAGTAGGAGGAAGAGAAACAGGCCGAGGAGGACACTGACATTTTGGCCCTGTGAGCCAAAATTCCCGTGACAGTGAACCAGAGCAAGAATCACCTGATACAAATAAGGGGAAGGCAGACCTCTTGACTCAAATGGCAAAGAAAACAGCAACACATTTACATATTTGAGTAGTGAAAATATTGTGATATGGCCAAGCAACCAAATGGAATGATCCAGTGTAAGAACTAGGTCTGAAAATATAGTGAGAGGGTTGGCAGGTGTGAAATGTATTGGACGGAAGGCCAGTGGGACCATTAATAATGACAGCTGTAACAGTTACAAATGCTACAAGATACTTTGGTACGCTGTTCTGGCATTATCATTTGACTGTAGACACTGTATCTTTGCTTATTTAAGTTCAGCTGTAACCCATCTATTATTCAAAAGTGTACTGTTTAATTTCTGTGTGTTTACATGTTTCTGTGGTTTATTTTCCTATTGAGTTTCATTGCATTCTGATCTGATAATATACATGGACTGATTACAATTATTTTCCATTTTCTCAAACATTTTTTGGGGGGTGGTATTTCATCACTGCAGTAGTGATACTGAGAAGAATATTTTTCTGCTGATGTATAGAACACACTGTAGATATTAATTAAATCTACTTGTTTGAAAGTTTGGTTCAACTCTATTTCTTTGTTGATTTTTTGGTCTGGTATAGTTATCTATTTGTGACAGTGGTGTTTTGAGTTTTCCCATTATAATTGTTTTGAGCTTGTCTAATTTTTCATGTTCATTTGAGTTTATGAATTTGGGTGTGATACTATTTGGTGTATATATGTTTTAAACTAGTTACTTATGCTTGTTTAATTTTTCCCTTAACCTTCTTTGTGTGTTTTGATCAGTTTTGCCTTGAAATCCATTTTGCCTAAAGTATGTTAGCTACTCCTGCTTTTGTCTGGGCTCCTACTGCATGAAAAATTGTTTCCCATCATTTGACTTTCAACCTGTGAATTTATTTTTGAATTTAATTTTTTTTGTATACTGTATATTTCTTGACCCATTCTTCCAGTCTTTGTTGTTTGAGAAATTAAAACCATTCTTAACTGAAAGTTATTACCGAGAGTTACAACATTATTCCAGTCTTTGCATTATTTTCCTGTTGCTTATTTTATTTTATTATTGTTATTATTTTTGCTTCAGTGTTCATTTTTCCAGGTTGAATATTGAAGCAAAATTCCACCCAGGGTCTTTTAGAATGATCTGGTATTCCTTTTTTTTTTTGGACATATTGGCAATGTTGGCTTTGTTGTCTCTTTTTAAGATATACTTAAGAATTTTTTTAAATGAGATTTTGATAGGAATGAATTTCTTGAGGTGATCCTTGTCATATATCTTTTACCATTAATTTTTTTCAATCAAAGATTTGGGTGAACATAATTCATGGTAGAAAGTTATTATCTTTTAGGTTTAAATCCCTTCATTCTAAGCTCTTCTGCCCCTTAAGGTTTGTGTTGACAAGTGTGCTGTGATTCCAGTGGACTTTCCCTTATACATGGTTCATTTCCTTTCTCTAATAGCTTTTGAAATTTTGTCCCAATGTTGAACTTCTGGTATTTGGATCATAATGTGAGGTTGTATTTTGGTCATGTTTATCTGGGGTTCTAAATTCATTCTTTTTCTGTAAGTTTACTTATGTATGCTGAGGAAAATTTCTCCTATTTCTGTAAGCAGGTTTTATGCCATTTGTGTTGTCTTCTGATATTTTACTTATTTCAATTACTCTTAAGTTAGTCTTCTTTGTGTCACCTACCAACCATTGGATCCATTTTCCTGTTGTTTTTGGCATGGCTATGATTAGCTGGCATTGAAGGTACTATTTACTTCTTGTTCTGAAGTTCTGTCTTCACAGTGGTCACTTCTGCTGTCCATATTTTCATTTCATCCCAGGCCTCCGGGTCTTCAGTTCTCCATCCCCCACAATGCTATAATTAGTCATCAATTTCTTTCTCCCTCTCTCATATTAATAAATATATCAAGGCATATAATAATTATTTTAAACAAATTAAAATATACCATTTAAAGATAATATTTTAATTTTGCAGCACTTCACCAGACTTACATTTTTATATATCAGTGCATTTAAAGTAAGCCATTTATAGTCTCTTTTTCAGAAAAGACAATTTTGTAATTCCTCAAATGATTTGGGGGACACTTGCAGTAATATTTCTTAAAAGGTAAATATTTATGTCAAGCAATGGGTAATTTGAAGATTTTTATGAAAGATGCTGATTTTTTTTTCATTTCACAGTATTTGTTGTATAGCATAGTGTTATCTTCTAATTAGTTGTTAAAAAACCCCTCAAATTAGTTGTTGAAAATAAACACAAATTAATTGTTTACATTACCGGATGTAGGCATGCAAATTTGGAAGAAGAAAGACATATGTAAGAAATTAAGAAAAGAAAAAGGTAGAAGAATTGAAAGAAGGAGACAAAACAAATTAAGTACCAGAAGTTCCTTTCTGTAAGCCAGCAGAAACCCAGAGTACAGTTGTACAGCCACCCTGAATTTTAAGATTCTCTCCAAATTTAAAGCAGTTTGCCGTCCATCCTGTCAGCCCTCACCACAGGAAAGTTTATTCAACTGAGCAGCAAGCAGATATTGTGGTATGAGATACCATGTGTATGTTTTTCTTAGTACTGGGAATTCCACCCAGGGCCTTTTAGAATGATATGGTTGCCAAGTATCTTTTATTTAACAATTTATTTTATTGTATTGAATAGAGTTTCATTAAGTTGCTAAAATTGCCCAAATTAGGCTCAACTTTGTGATCAGTCTTTCCTCAGCCTCTCCCATGCTGGGATTGCAAGCATTCTCAACATGCCTGGCTCAGTATGCATTTTTATTTGGTTTAGTTTTACTTTCCAGTAAGATAGGGCTAACAACCGGGTGATTGAGGATTGTAGCACTGGGCTTGAGTGAAGGAATAAGTGGACACGGATACAGTGATATGCGCTTACTTATTTGATACTTTAATGAATACTGATTAAGCACCTATTGTACGTTTATAGGAAATATTTGTAGTAAAATTTCAGATAATATTACCATTTAGTTGATCAAATATTTAAGGAATAATGTAGAAATTAGAGAAAGGGGCTTTGCATTTTGGAAGAAATTGAAATTTTCCTGTATCCTTAATTTTTTTTTTAAATTTAGTACAGGGTCTACAGGGTCTCACTGTGTAGATGGCACTTGTAGTAATTCTCCTGTTTATGGCCTCCCAAGTGGTAGGATTACCAGCATGCACCACCAATCCCTGCCTCAGCACGCCCCGGGGGTGGGGCACACACAGCAGGTTTGGATATGGAACTCCTGGCCCCTGCATCTGCCTCTCTGGGCTCTTTAATCTGCTGAGCTATTTGGCCGACCCATTAATGTTCATATTAAAATATACTAGGAGAATATATTAAAACAAAATAACTAAAATATGAAGATTTTAGCTGGGTGAGGTGGTGCACACCTGCATTCGGGAAGCTAGGGCAGCAAGATAACCACAAGTTTGAGGTCAGCGTAGGATGCAAAATGAATTCAAACGAGCCTGAAGCACATAGTGAAAAACTGTCTCAAAAAAAAAGAAAAGAAAGAAAGAAAGAAAACCAAAAAGAAAGAAAAAAAGCAACCTTTCAAAAACAATAAAAAAGAAGTCATTTTTTTCATTTATGCTTCAATTATTGGAAACAATTTCTTTTTCTCAAATTAAATATATCTCAAACACATTTATCTTCTGAATTGTAAAAATAAAAAAAAATGTTTATCGTAAGACAGTATGACTTCCTTTCCTTCTTTTACCTGCCAATTTGTGATGCTTCCTTTGGCCACTGATTTTTTAATTATCTAGAGCACGATTCAGCCTGAGATGTCCATGATGGTGCTGGAAATGGATGTTCTTATCTCCTCAAAATATCATTAATCCATCCCTCATGCTGATGTTGCAAAATAAAAATCAGGGGCAGATTATATGGGAAGGAAAAGTAAAATTCTTCAATATATCAAAGACCTACAGTGAGCTAAAAGCATAGAATAGAAAAATTTCATAATTTAAAGAGCAAGTGTTCAAATGAGAAGTGATTTAAAATTTTTCCTGACATATAAATTAAATGGTATTTTCATCCATTTTTTTTTAAAAAAACTAGGTATATAGTTTTTAGTGGGTATTTCAGAAACAATGGTAAAAAATAAAGTATTTTATGTGCCCACTTTGAGATAGAAAAAAAAAGCTATCAAGCATTTAAAAAAAGAAGATTATGAGTTTAGGAGGATTTCAACTGCTGAATCTCTACTACTCAGACATCTCACAAATATTCACTTTAATATAATTTTAAATTAGGTCATCAGTTACAATGCAGAACACCACCAAAAATTCTTCATGTCTATATTTCATTAAACAGTTGGGATAGCCAGGACTTTAGAAGAATTCTCAACCTACTGCAAGTTGGGAAACTGGGCACATTTTCTAGCTTGCAAAGCTGTTTGTTAATTTATAATGTGAACACTGGATGTCAAATATTAGTTTCCACATAGCACTGTTTGTTGTTCTTTCTCTTTTCCTTGAGCCACTAATAGAGGAAAATGAAAGACAAGTTCTCCCTTCCTTCCTTGGCCAAGTGGTTGAAAATAGAGATCTCTTCCTGTTTTTCTCAGGTATAGCTACTGTAGGGTAAAGTATAAATTTATTTATTTATTTATTTATTTACTCATTTATTTTAGGACAGGGTCTACAGGGTCTCACTACACAGATCAGATTCATAGTTATCTGCCTGTGTTCAGCCTCCCAAGTGCTGGTATTACAGGCACTAGCCACCACATTTAGCCTCAATGGATGTCTCAGCATGTCCAGGTGTGGGGCTGGCACAGCAGACCCAGGGATTGAACTCTGGCTACTATATCTGCTTACACAGGCACTTTAATCCACTGAGCTATTTAGCCAGCTCTAAATTTACATTGTTAAAAATTATGCAATGGGAACATTCTTTGTGGAAATGGAAAATACTCTTATTTTTAATATATGTAATATGTATCACCAGCAAGTCAAGGTAGAATTTGTCTAACTTAAGACAAATTTCCTATTACTTTCTAACTAGATTCTGTTACCTTTTATGATTTTTGACATTTCCCTTTTCTGAGCAGTGATCTTGGCTTTTGTACCATGTTGGGAGAATAAACAATAATGCTAAGTTTCAAGTGCTGTAAAGTTGGCTGTGTGAGGTCCCACAAAGGCCATGTGCTAAATATTCGCTCCACAACCTGTGGTGCTACTGAAGTGCTTTAAGTGAGTGCAGCTCATGTGGCCCTTCAATTACAGAGAGTGTGGGCTTGAAGGGGATCTTCCTCTGCCTCTCTTTCACATGTTTTCTTTGAGGTAAAAACTTAACTCTGTCACATGTTCTCTGTCATGATGTCCTGCGCCCTCCAGAAGTCCAAATGAAAAAGGCCATTGAAAATGGTTGAACACTCAAAATAATGACCCAAAATAAGCTTGTCTTCATTATTAGCTGATAATCTCAGGTATATTTCTACAATAAGTAAAAGCATAGAGGCAAGACCCACCCAGCTGATTCAGGAGCAGAACATCTTGCCAGAGAGACACAAAGGG
>NDGM011013621.1:0-11711 GCA_002564305.1 Octomys mimax | reverse complement strand
GTATGGTCGTAGACTCAATCGTGTTTTAATGAATACATTAAAATGAAGAATTGAATAGGCCTGATCCCCACAGGAAAATCTATTTGAGCCACAAAAGAAGCTGGTGGTATGAATGACCCTCGTCTTCCAGAACAGTCCTTTCTAGAGACACTGCTGACTGGATGTGACTTGGTTGCTCTCTGTCTCCCAGGACACCCTCTTTGGAGCAGTGGCTGAGCCTGGCCTGTAGCTGGCACTTCAGGGAACAGCTGCTCTAGGGCTGGGGTACAATCTCCCCAGCATCCACTGTGCCAGGGAACTCAACTTCCAGAGTTGATTGAATGCAGTCTCTGCCCTTTCAGACCCTACCCTGTGGAGCACAGACCACGTGCGGCAGTGGCTGGAGTGGGCGGTGAAGGAGTACAGCCTTCCAGATGTGGACATCTTACTGTTCCAGAACATTGACGGGAAGGAGCTGTGCAAGATGACCAAGGACGACTTCCAGAGGCTCACCCCGAGCTACAATGCCGACATCCTCCTCTCTCACCTCCACTACCTCAGAGAGAGTAAGCTCCTCCCTCCTTCCCTCCCTCCCCCAGAACCCATGCTTATTCCTTGGGCCCCCGTGGACCTGAGCCACCGGGGTTCACACCAGGCTGCGGAGGGTGTCTTCCTGCCCTCACCCAGTGCTGTGCAGGACTGGAGGGTACAACACATGAGAATGCCACAGCACAAGCAGATGGCTCACGTCACCTGCTCAGATGCAGCCATTGCTCTTTTCTGAGGCCAAAGGGTCACCGCAGCC
Source organism: Octomys mimax (assembly GCA_002564305.1). Classification (NCBI taxonomy): domain Eukaryota; kingdom Metazoa; phylum Chordata; class Mammalia; order Rodentia; family Octodontidae; genus Octomys; species Octomys mimax. The sequence continues at coordinate 10,927 of NDGM011013621.1, read as the reverse complement.
TTTGATGGCCTGCTCTTGGCTTTCTGCCACCAGGAAAGGGAATGCCATAGACAAAGGTCGCACACTCATGAGTCTCATGGTGCCCCACCCTGAAAAAGAAGCAGCATGGAAAGGCACCTGCTCCATAGGAATTTTGGGGTTTCTGCCCCAAAGCTGAGCCAAGACCCCTTCCTGTCCAGCCTGGCCGCAGAATGAGGGAGATGTTTCCACTTGGCACCAGGAGAGTTGGCTTAACCTGACGCGGATGGGAATGGCCTGGTGGGGTAGAGGCATGAATCCAGAACGTCTGCTGCATGCTGTAATGTGAACAATGCCAAGCATGGAGGGAAGGGCAGAGAAAGAAAAGATGGGGGGAGGGAACCCCTTGATCGCTTTGCCTTGCATCCCAACCATTTCTCCTGGGGAAAAGACGCCCTGTTGAGGTTTTAACATGATAACCAGCAGCTAGGTGATACAGGTGTTTCCAGAAGTCCAGGATGTCAGGGTGGTGGTAGGGTGTGTTCCTTTCTTCTTTTCTTCATTTCTTCTTTCTCCTTTTTTAAAAAAGAAAGGTAATTCTCTCTCTTTTTCATTTTGATGTTGCTTTTTGTTTTGTTTTGTAGCTCCTCTTCCACATTTGACTTCCGATGATGTTGATAAAGCCTTACAAAACTCTCCGCGGTTAATGCATGCTAGAAACACAGGTAATGCTGGTTCCACCCTGCCCGAGGGTAAGCACAGGGCCCTGTCCCTAGGGTCCGGGCTGCAGCTGCTTACTTTCCGGTGAAGCCCTCCACAAGTCGCAGCATCAGAAGGGAGAACACTGAGGTGGATGCATGTGTGGTCCTCCCGTATGGCGAAGCCCTTTCACTGTCCGAGCACTTCCTTTTCCTCTCAGGCCATCAGAAGTTTCCTTTTAACCAGAGTTAGCTGGATCCACAGCCTCCCTGTGCTGGATTACAGTTCTCCTCTCCTCTCCTGGTACATCCACTCTGCTGATTGTAGGAACTAAAAGCATGTGGTAGAAAGGCACCCTGAGTAATCTCCATTCTCCTTCTCTCCCATTTTCATTCCCAAAGGAATTCAGTAGGACAAGTGGGAATTGTATTTTTCCTTTCTGATATACCGGTAGGCCATCGGACTTGTCTTTATTTAATGAGCTGGAAGACTTGTAGATTTGCAAAAAGGCAGTAGGAGGCCATGTCTGTTATTTCGTGTGAGCTTTCTTGACAAGGGAAACTGCTGTACCCTTGTGGGACCTGAAGGTTGTCACTAATCCAATGCTTCCCTTGATGCTCCTAACTACCAATCCCATATTGGTTTCTTTATGGTGCCTGAGCCTTGTAGGGCTTAACCTAGTGCTTTGTCTGGGCTAACTTCCTCCCTGTGCCTTGGCTGGCAGGCAGGGCTGGCTTCTCTGAGAGGTGCTCACCATGTGCGTTTGTGTCCATGTCCTCCTCCCCAGGGAGTCCCTGCAGACATGTGGCCATGGCTGCTGTCCCCCCCCCAATCAGCCTAGGGGATGCTCTGTGACTGCCCAGGCTGGGAGGAGGCCAGGATGGCTGGGGGAAGGCTTTGTCACCCCTCGCAAGCTACAAGCCAACTCCTGGGCTGCCCTCAGAGAGCAATGGTCATTTCCCAGATATTGACCCTGTTATTTTAAAATGTACAGTGTGGATGAGTCTCAGTTTGAATATGACCATGAGGTTGCTGGTTTATCTTAGTTTTCCACATTCACAGTATTGTGCCTTTAATGTAATATAAAACAAAAAGTTTTTAATTGGTGGTACTCATTTCAATTTATGTCACGCCCATCAGCGTGATAGGGATCCTGGGCCAGAAGTAACCAGTAACTTAGACAAAGCCATTTCCCCCATTAGGAAACACTTTGAGCAGCACACAATTTCTGTTCAGTTTACACTGTTTACAAAAATCTTTAACAGTAAGTGCAGTTTTCAAAAAAATTGTGATTTCATTAACTTTATTATTGTTAAACACATAAGAGATCAAAGAACAGGACAACAAATTCCCAATCGACTGACAGTTGGAAAGGGAATTTTCTTAGATGATGATGTGAGAGTGGATTGAAAGAGAGAATGTGCATTTGAAAAAGGATGTGGATTAATTTTTAATAAGATCCATATAGTCTTAGCAAAATATTTGTAATTCTTTGATTCTGCCTTCCAAGAGGTCTGTAAACTATTTTATGGGTTTTTATGCAATTCAGGAGAAAAAAAAAACACCATAGAATTTTTTTTTTTTTTTAATAAAATGAGATTGCTTGTGGAAATCGGATGGCGCTGTAAAACCGGAACTCTATCGCAAATGGAACACAGCAGCAGCTATGTCTTCCTTGGTGCTCAGAGCCCATTTCTGCTTCCTTTGTTCAGGTCTCCCGAGGGCTCCACCACGGTGCCCCAGGGCAAAGGAGATTGGGCACTGAGGTTGAGACGACAGCCACAGCCACGACAAAAGAGCTTCATGTGTTTTGTTTTTCCTTTTGTCTGCAGGGGGTGCAGCTTTTATTTTCCCAAATACTTCAGTATATCCTGAAGCTACGCAAAGAATTACAACTAGGCCAGGTATGCCGACAGCCCTGGGTACTTTACTCCTTGGACAGATGCCCCCACACCCCACCAGGCCCTGCTGAGATCTGGGACCCAAGGCCCCCAATAGAATTGCGATCCTGATCTGGTGTCAGACTCCAGTTTTGTGGCTGCTTCTGTTGATTTGCAAATGAAATCCAGCCCACCTGTTGTATTCAGAGACCACACTGAAGGTGTTGAACTCTGGGTCAGCCTGCTCTGGAGACAGGCGAAGAATTAGAAAGTCCTCTACTTTCCAGTGAACAGAGGAATTGATGTGCCATCTGTCTACACAAAGCAAGAGGGATTCCCCAAGCCAGTAGTGGCCAGGTGCCAGCTTATCACAAGAAACTTGCAGAGCAGAAGCACGAAGAGATAATTTTTAGCTCTGAATCTTTCTTTTCATGTAATTCCTTTAATTAGGAAATTATATGGCATTTGTGCCAAAATAAACAGGTATCAAGTGTCTATTAATGCCAACCATGAAGTTAGATCCTGGGAATTTAAAAATAAACCAAACTGAAAAGCTATCCAGTTTAGGAGCGCTTGTGGGATCTGGGTATTGTGATACATGCCTGTAACCCCAAAACTCTGGGAGCCTAAGGCAGAAGGATTGCAAGTTCAAGCCCAGCCTAAAAATGTATGTGGCTATTCAGCTTGCCTTGTTATTTCTTGGGTGCCTCTCTGGTGCCAGGCACAGAGACACAGCAATGAATGAGATCAGATGTTTACTTAAAGCTCTAGTTATATCAAGGGAACAAGCTGGAGCCAGAGAGACAGACAGGAACTTAAGCATGCTTAACCTAGTGCTGGATTTTGCAGTAGAAAATGCCAGAGGCCATCAGTGCAGAAGGGAAAGAACACAGCTCCAACAGCAGGCGTGGGAAGCTTTCCAGAGGAGCAGACACCTGCCGTGGGAGGATCCCGCCTGTATCAGGGAGCAGATTGGGTGTTTCCGAGCAGGGTGCAGCATCTGCTAGGCTTGTCCCCTTAGTGGGCTTCTAGCAGCCTGTGAGCTCAAGGTCCTTATTCCAGCCTTGCAGCTGCAGGCATGGTGGGTCCAGGGAGAGTGGTCATGCTGCTGTAGCCATATGTGGGTCTAGATTGCACACCTTCCTAGACCCAGCCACACCCCGAGATTGGTTGGTCACATGGCCAGACTTTATGTGTCTCAGCAAGGCTGGTCCTATGTTCCAGGCTGGAAGCTCTTTCTATCCAGTGGGGAAGCCAGGTCAGGGGGTTGAGCAGCAGGAGTAAAGAAGCTTCCCAGTTGCTCTGAGCTGGGCACTGCCCTGTAACCGCTGTGGGCACTTGGGCTAGCAACATTCTCTTCTACAACCTGAGAGAATGGCTTGGTTCCTGGTCCTGGGAAGCGGGGAGGAAGGCCTTAGTCAGAGCATCCAGAGTCCTCCCGCACAGCATGTCAGGCTTCAACAGCCACAGACGAGTCCTTCCCGGTTGGTGACCTCTTTCCTGTTAAAAGCCGTTTTAGTGGGGACAGGACCCAGTGTCTGCAGGAAACTAGACCGGCCCTGCAAAATCCCGCCATGTAGAGGGGCTGATCAAAATACACAGTGAATGTCTAAATTTTACAAATGGTTGTTACAGTAAAACATGCATTGCCATAAACCTCCCTCAAAATTCTCTGCCTCCCTTGGAGCACACTTTTATTTCATCATTCTTGCTACTTTCTGAAACATCTCTGGAAATCCTCTTTTGTGCTTGTCTTTACTAGGCATGGGAAATTCATAAAACATGAAATTGTGTCCCCATCCACCTTGTTCACCAGACCTGGCACCATGTGACTTATAGCTCTTTCCCAAAGTAGAAACTACCATGAGAGAGAACTTTTTTGAATCAGTGTGGACCATTGAGGCAGCCAGGACAGGGCAGCTAATGACACACAGGAAAGAGGACTCCAAAGCTGCTGCAGGAAGGGGCCAAAGTGGTGGCATGAATGTTTAAAGTGAAGAAGACTTTGAATATTTATGGCAGAGTTTCTATTCATACTTTACAAATATTTCGGCCTTTAAAAATTAACGTACTCAGTTTTAAAATTTATTTAACCTCATTTCATGGATGTTACAGTGGATGTGCAAGGCTGGGTTTTATGAGATGCTGTTGTGACCAGGTTAAAAGGCCATGACGTTGGCCAAATCTGTTGGTGCAGCCCACTGATCTCACCAGCCAGCTGGCTGCTTCATGCTCCAGGGGACCTTGGACCAATGTTTTCAGTGTTTTAGTATGGAGAGAGGGTGGCAGGGAGGCTGATGGCTGCATTCCTCACTGCCTCAGCCTGGGACAGGTGAGGGTGGCCACCTGCACACATCCCTGTCACTGTGAGGTGTCCTGTGGTGGCCCCATCCCATGCCTTGGAAGAGTGCACGCTCCCGGTTCTCCATTGCCAGTGCAGTCTGTCTCCGACTCAGCTTGCATCAGGGAAATGCCTACTTTATTTACTGCCTCTGTGGTTATGAAAGGAAATACAAATACTAATATCAGATCTGTAAAGAATTATCAATCTGACTGAGTAAGTCAGAGGACTATGTCCCATAGGCTGGATTCAGGGATTTGACCTTGGAGAAAACATTATCTGGTGACCTTGGTCTACCCACTGCCAAGTGCTTACCTTTACCCGAGCAGCTGGTGGTGCTGGCAGTCAGGATGGTGCACAAGGTGGCTTTTAGGATGCGACAGAGGGCACAGGTTTTCTCTTGCTCCTTCTCACAGCTGCAAGAGTCACAGAGGAGGGGCAAGGGGAATCTGCTCCTGTCCCTGCCGTCAGTAAATCCAATACTCTCAGAAGAGGTGAAGCTTTGCATGGTGGGGCACACCTATAATCCCAGCACTTGGGAGGGTAAGGCAGGAGGATCACTAGGAGTTTGAGACCAGCCTTGGCTACAAAGTGAGTTCGAGACCAGCCTGAAGTGCATAGTGAGACCCTGTCTCAAAAATAGGAAAAAAAAAAAAAAATGAGTTCAGTGTTTGTGGAGTGAGTCCCTGGAGATAGAAACCTCCAGGGTGAGATAGAAACCTAACTTCCTGTCTCCTGTGCCCTTGTGTCCTCTGGAGCACTCTTCACATTTGCTCCACTTCTCCAGCCCCCACAGATTCAGAGGACGCTGGGAACTGAGCTGGAAGCCACCCTGGGTCCTAGGTAAACACTCTGTGTAAACTGAAACTTGTCCCTTCTCTAAGAGAAGTGGAAGGGCTTCACATTTGCATTTAACCGAGATCATGTTTTCACTTCTCCAGCCCAGCTTACTTGCTGATATTTCTCCACCACCCTCCTCCCTCTCCCGTGGTCACCTGGCCCAGGGCTGCCACCCTGACCTGCCTTTTCCTTTTTTCCAAATGGATCACTCATTCCAGTGCCCGCTTGTCACTTACCTGCTGGGTGATGTTTCAGCCCCATCCCACAGTTGGCCACAGCTGTTCAGTGACCTTGAATGGAACTGCCTGGGGATATCCTTTCCCCTCCTCTGTTCATTTCTTACCTCTTCTCTTCCTGTGCTTGTTTCCCGTACCTTCCCATGTCTTCCTGATGCAAAGCATACCTTCTTGTATGACCCCATTTTTGGAATTAGCATGTAGACTGGTCCTTTCTCTTATAAAAAGTTAGCACACAGATGTACCATTTTACAGTCTGATGTTATAATCATTATTCCATGATGTTCTCTGCAGTACTCATGTTTATTCAGTTGTTACTACTGGAAATGCTTTCCCCACCTTCCCTGTAACTCCCAGCTCCTTTTGGAATCTGGTCTCGGTAAAGTGGCAAGAACAGGGACAGGTGTGAATCACAGTCTTGCAAGCCTTGAGAGTGTTTGACCTCACCACATAGCACCTTGCCTGGCCCCTGGGGAGCAGGTCACATGAAGGATCACATTCTACAACCTCTTCCTTTCCTCCTTCATCACCATGACAACCCAGACACTATGATATGTACTTGGGATGCTATGAAAAGGGAGCAGAAGGTATAACCTGAACACAGAGCATTGGCTTTGAGGGAGGTATTCTTTGAGTTTCTCAGCTTACTCCTCCCTTGGAGCTCACAGCTTGATGCTGCTCAGTGACCAAGTATAGTGGGACAGATGCACTTCTGCTCCTCAGACAGTTGTTTTGCAAGGCCTGTATCTTAGTGGAAGGCTCCAGACACTTCCTTGCTTGCCCCTAGCTCCATTATATCCATGTAGCTCTGTATATACAGACAAGAAGATAATGCACATGGTTCCTGGATCTCCATGTCATTGATGTGGGATCTGGGAAGACTCTAGAAAGATCTAGAGGAAGACAAGAGAGAACAGCTCAATCATGCCTGGGTTGACTCTGTGCATTCCTTCTATTTCTCAGGCATTTATAGATTGGGTCTGAGCCACAGTTGTTGGTCTTCCTACTTGGCCTTCCCCACTGCAAAGAGTGAAGACAAACCTGCTCCCTTTTCATGCAGCATCACCAAGAACTTCCAGGGTTGCTGTGACAGCGTGACATGGGTCCTGAGGGATAAGGATGAGCTCTGTGGCCATCCAGGTTCAGCAGTTGAGGAAGGAAAGTGGATGTGTGTGGGGGGAAAGTGCTGCCGGGCCCCTCTGCCATGAAGTAGTTGAAAGGAAAATGCAAACTTGGTGGACCTCAACCCTCATGGCAAGCGCAGGTGGGATACTGTGCTGATCTATGGATGCCTTGGGAAAGATAAGGTGGGAAGGAGGCTTGCCTGGAATGAGATGCTGGTCCCAGCACCCAGGAACTCAGTAAGGCATTGATGGAGAGGACTAACACCAGTCACACTCTCCATGCTTTTATTTGCCTGGTTCATGGCATACAAGATGCTTCTGTAGTTGCCCCAAGCTGCCTCTGAAAGCACTTGTATAAGGTTCAGCTTTTAGGCACAGAATTTCTAATAAAATAGCAGGAGGCATTCCAGAGAGCAGCCTTCCCATATCCAGGGCCTTCTGCCAACGTGTACGAGTTAATTACCAGCAGGATAAAATTGAAGAGGAATGGAGAGGCTGTTAAAACCATTACCAAAGATCATTTGTATACTTAGTTGTTTTTTGTGGTACTGGGGATTGAACCCAGGCCTTTTACACTGAGTGACTTCCCCAACCCTTTTTAATTTCTTTATTTTCTTTTCTTTGAGACAGGTTCTCCATAATTTTCCGGGGCTGTTCTTACATTTGTGATTCTCCTGCTTCAGCCTCCCAGCATGCTGGGGTTACAGGCGTAGGCTGCTATTGCTGGCTTGCAATCTATTTTATTAGAAGTCCTATGTTCTGCTATCAATAAAGGACAAATAGCAAGACTGCATGGATTAGTAATTTTTCAAACAGGCAAGAGTAGTTAGAAGTGCTTAGCACTGGCCCCGCTTTGGGGTGGTGTGGCGCGTAGGTTGGCCACCCTGTCCTTCACTCAGCCAGGCTGTGCTTTGCATTTCCCTGCACGTCACACCCCACAGCAGGGGACTTGTGCCCAGAGCATGTGATCAGTAGCTGATAAGGAAGCACTGGCCCAGAAAGTCACAAAAGCAAACAAAATCCTGCTTATCTTCCAGGGCACATGTTCATCATTGTTCATACAAACATATCAAATGCTTGGCTGAAAATTAGACTTGACATGAGGGGCGGTTGAGTTGCTGACTGATTTTTAAGGGAGGTGGTACATGAGATTATTCATCCCGCAAAGAATTTTATGAATAAAGAGGTTCAAAATATTTTGGCAGTCATAGTCGGTGTTTTAATTTTTTCCAGTGACGTCTCACGAGCAGTGCTTTCTCTGCTTTCCCAAGTCCCTTCTGAACCACCCGCCAGCACCTGCGCAGCTTCCCTGCCTAGTTTTACACCTCAGGTGAAAGTAATCACCCTAGGATTTTAAAAATGTAAATCTTTTTCCTGAATGCTCGATTTCAGGCCGGCATATCTGAAATCATGACTTGTAGGAGTGCAGATTCTTAAGAGAAACACGGGAGCCCTCCCACTTTGCATACACCCAGGTCAGCTGGCATCTGTGACAAGATCCTGACTCTGCAGACACAAGATAAGAAAACGCCCAGATCTGGCCTATAGACCCCACTTTGACCTGTCTCTATAGTGTCTTGCCCTTCCCTTTTGTAACCCGGGTCCCCTCTGCTTCTGAATAGTTGACGGTGTGTTAGGGTTGCCTTCCTAATAAGTTCTTCTTTCTGAGACAATTCTCTTATTGAAGCTGTAGTTAACCACTCTTTTTTTCTTTTTCTTTTAAAAAGTGTAACTGGCTGAGAATCCTTGTGCAAAATGCTCTCAGGGAAGGAAATTGAGTTTTAGTTGTAAATTGATAGCGGCTGTGCTTATTCCCATGTGGGGTCCAAGCTCCAGAAAAGTGAAGCTGTGAGGAGCTGGGTGGGAGACTTGACGCCCCCAGAATGCAAAACTGCCAGCTTAGAGGGAGGGTGAGCAATGGCAGAGCTTAAAGAGCAAAATTATCTAATCCTTCAAAGCTCAAGCGTCAGGTTTCACAGACCACACTAGTTGCAAGACAGCTGGGCCAAACGCACCAAATGCATTAAGACTGTTCTGTGTGGAGTTTCACATAGCACTCCTGGCCTCTCAGGGTGTGGAAACAGAAGGAGAAGTGTATTCTGCAAGATAGCCAGGCTCAGTGAAGACCGGGCCAGATGAGCTGCCACTCCAAAATGAGGGTAAATGATGCATTTAAAGAGAGCCTTAAATCCTCCCATTGCCTGGCCCTCTACGTGAGATTTGCGGTCACTTTCTGGTGTTCAGGCAGCAGAGCCCCTGGGGAGTCAGCTTCCAGTCAGCCTGTGATAGCCCTTGACACTGAGCTGGGACCCTCCATCCAAGGAGGTAGCTTTGAAAATCAGATAGATTTTAAAGAAAAGAAACGGCTCTGTGCTAAGACAGAAGGTAGAAGTAACTGCACATATACATAGTGTTAATATAATAATGCTTCTGGAATATACTTTGCACAGGAACTCGAAATAAGTTAGAGACTTGGTCACCATCAGCAGAACTCAGAATGAGATGTGGAAGTATAATTATTAGATTTGCATATGCAAAGTGCAGGGAAGGTTTATAGGATATGTGATGTTACATTATAAATCACAGCATAGGCCCAAGCTCTAAAGGTTATTATTAGTGTATGGGGTGGGGTGATAAGGTCTCAGTCTTGTCATTTGTTTCATGCAATTCATTTTAGAGAAATTCTAAGTCTATCTTTTTGAAAAGGAAAAAAGACCAGTTAAACAGGGTAGTACAAAAAAATGAGGGGAGAATGAAGAGTGGCAACTCACAAACACAAGGCTAAGAAGGAAGTAAACCATGCCCAAGAAAGGGAGAAAGAAAAGGAGCATGAACGCCATTGGTTGGATTTGGGGACAGACCTCAAACAGGAAGCACTGGGTCCCCCAGTTGTCAGCTGCTCTGGATGGGCTGTGAAGATGAAAATGGGTAGAGTCAGACCAGTCTCTGGTGGAAACGTGGAAATGAGATTATCAAAAGCTTCGAATGCGATCTTAACCTCTGACCTTAGGAAGATGCTCTAAAAGAGTAGCAAGCTCTGGAAGAACTGCCAGGGGAAGTTTTCAGATAAACTAGGGAGAGGATTTTAAATCAACAAAATACATAAAGTCATAACTTGTAAATAAAACCCAAACCTAATGGAATCTAGGTTGACTATTTCTGGGGATTACTGGATTTTATTACATGGTATTTATTCTAATGAACACCAAATAAAAACCAAGGCAGCTGCTACACAAATACCATTGCAGAGTTCTGAGTCGATGTGTGTGTCTTTACAGATTTACCTTACGAGCCTCCCCGGAGGTCAGCCTGGACCGGTCACGGCCACCCTGCCCCTCAGTCCAAAGGTACTTGATGTGCCCAGCACAAGGTGTGGGGCAGTGCTGGGTGGAGGGAGTAAGTCTCTGGAGTTGGTCTGTATAGTGGGGTTTGATCTCTTGATGACAAAGACAACTGACCTCTAAATGCAGTGATTCTTTCTCTGTTGGGTAATCTCCCGCTTCATAACTGGAAGAAATGAATGAGGTGGCGTCTTCTGCCTCCCTCCCTTTCTCCCTCTCTTCTTTCCTTCTTCCTTCCTTCCTTTGTTCCTTCTTTCTTTCCTTTTGTTTTCTTTTTCAGGGTATTAAGGCTTAAAAGCAGGGCCTTTGCACTGAGCTATATATTCCTAGCCCTTTTCAAATTATTTTTTAAAAATCTATTTATTTATTTACTTATTTATTTATTTTGGTGCAGGGTCTCTCTACACAGCATGCCTGGGGATCTTCGGCTCGCATGGCATGTGGCACCAGGGATTGAACCCAGGTCCTTGCATTTGCCAGGCAGGCACTTAGACCACTGAGCTATCTC
>NDGM011013618.1:0-14005 GCA_002564305.1 Octomys mimax | reverse complement strand
TCTCTCGCTCTCTCCCTCTAAATAAATAAAAAAATAAAATAAATAAATGTTTAAAAAAAAAAAGAATATAGGGAAGGTAAAGAGGGACTTAATATGAAAGTAGAAGGAAGAGTATTATAGCTGAAGAAAAGGTCTGGGGAGCTTTATTTAATCAATACATAAGATACAAATAATCAAACATATGTTATACGCATGTATTGAGAAACCAAATTTAAATCCATTATTCTGTGTAGTTAATATGAATCCATTATTCTATATAGTTAATAAATTTTTTAAAAAATTTAAAAAAATAAAAATAAGAGGAAGACACCTACTGTTTAATTTGCTTTTATGAAAGCAGCCTCTTGGAAACTAATTCTAACCACATCTTTCTTTCCATATCCTCTGGAGTTTTACAAACTTGTACCACATCCTGACAAGGAATCTCTCATCAGTTGACTTGAACTTTCAAGGCCGACCGCAGGAGGTAGTTCCCTTTAAGACTTGGGTTTTCCTTGTTTAACCTCTATGACATTTCTTTCAACTTTACTTCATTTACTTTGCTTAATACTATGTTTTTATTCGACAGATTGCCACTTCTCTAATTTAAACTCCCGGGAGCATTTGACTCAGCTATTCTCCTCTTCCCCTCTTGGTTTCCATGACACCATGCTCTCCGGAACTGTTCTCTGTCTCTGATACTTCACCTGTGGTGCTTTCTGCTGGTCCTTCCTCACTCCATCTCTAAATGTGAAGCAGTCCCAAGGTGTAGCCTTCACCTCCTTCTTTTTTATTGTCTATCCACAATCTTTCAATAACCAATTTCATGTGTCAGTTTTGAACAAAATGTATGTTAAAAATTCGAAACCCATACCATCCATCAGCCCTCATTTCTTCTCAGAAATCTATAATCTAAAATATCTAACTGCCTACTTGAAATCTGTACTCACATCTAAGAGAGATTTTAACCCTAACCTATCCAAAACTGAATTCCTGTCTGTTTTTTCCACTTTGTTCCAATCCTCTCCCTCTTTCACTGTTCCAGGGTCAACAAGCAATCCCACCATGCATGCTGTAGTTCAAGCCAAATGGTCTAGCAGTCATCCCTGACTCCTCTCTGTCCTTCAATCTTTAGATCCACCTCATCAGCAAGCTCATTTACTCAACCAGAACAGCAGACCTTGACTGTGCCTTCCACGCTCACTGACATTCTACACCCAATTCAGTCCCCAACGTCTCCGGGCAAGGATACCACCATGAGAATTTAACTCATCTGCTATTTCAGTGCTTTCCACCTCTCTGTCCATTTCCTGTAAATCAACCAAAGTGATTTTTGAAAAAAACTGCCAATTATATCTACCACTTCTCTGCAAAAACCCTGACAACAGTGACCCAGAAGAGATAAAGGAAAATCTGCATGGCTTCTTCCAGCCTCCAAGGTTCTCCCTGCATGACCTAGCGGCCACCTTCCCCTGGTGCATCTCTAATCTCTCTACCTCATTTCCTATACTTCTCTTCCCTCTTCCCTACCTCATATCATTCAAGTTTATTCTATTTTAGGGCCTTTGGATGACCTGTACCTTCTGCTTAATTTTTTTCTTTTTCCCTTCCTTGTTTCTTTCATATATATATATATATATATATATTTTACTTGTCTTTTGAAAGAAGCAGTTAATGCTTCAATTTTTTTCTCTCCTTTTTAATTTTTTATAACTTTTTAGTTATAAAAATGGTTATAAATAATAATGCATGCTTATATCTGATAATCTGAAAAGCTAATTAGAGGACAAAAATATGCAACAGAACAACCACTGTTGAATTCCTATTTTGTTCAGTGAAATTCTATATCATTTCTATTTTTGACTATTTTTTATTCTATTTAAAAATGTAAAAAAGAGGGCTGGAGAGATGGCTCAGTAGAATAAGCACTTGCCTGACAAGTGCAAGGTCCTAAGTTCAATCCCCAGTACTGCAATAATAATAATAATAATAATAATAAAATAAAAATAAAAATGTAAAAAAGAATTTTTTTCTTCTAGTCACCCAGATGACTTTTCTTACAATCCAGGCCCCTGCTCATTGTTACCTCTTCCATGAGGTCTTCTTTGAGCATAAGCCTCCAATGCTTAGCCCATTACTTCTGGTTTGTTGGCCCATTTTTCTTCCTCCCCAGCATGAATGTTTGTTTGACACTGTCTTACCTATTTACTACATATTTTCCTCCAAAGGAATCTATATTCATGGAGAGCAGGAACTTTTCCTAACACACTCATTGAAACATCCCTACTTCCCAGACATTTCACAGATATGCAATTAATATTTAGTATATTGGTAGCTAGCTTGATTGGGTTTCTAGATACTAGAGAAACTTTCTGAAAGTTTCACTAGCTCCTGTGGCTTAGAAAAGTACTTTCTGTCAAATTCTTCATGGTTTTAAGATTAATCCGGAAATACATTTTGGAGCTAATTCTCCATTCAATCAGGGAATATTTACCATGCCAAGTGTTTTGCTATACAAAGAAAAATGAGACAGCGAATTTATTATCCAGTGGTAGAGAATGGCATGAAAATGAATAAATATAATTTAAATTGATATCAATCAAACTACTGAGGAATCTACAAATGCTGCCTTATGCAACAAGGCCAGGAACAGAGAGAAACAAATCAGTGATGACAATAGAGGAACAATGACACTTGTTATATCAATGAGTCAGAGGTTGAGGTCTATAAACTAAAGGAGGAAAAGACTGTGTTCATTTCCCATCTTAGTCAAGTAAGGATGCCCCGAACCATGACAATGACAGAAGGAGGGACTTGTTCCTCTCACAGTGTCATTATAACTTGAAGATTACGTCTTACTAAACTCAAGGACACTACTTTCACGTATCTTGTTTGATTCAACTTTACACAATTCTTTATCAGCAGAAAGCAGTGAATACATACACTTGAAACTTCTGATCCTCTGCACGGTGGCCTACTGACTCTCCTCCAGTCCCTAATGCACCCTATTCCTGACCACCCACTGCTTGTAGCCCAGGGATACTCACAGCTCTCTAATGTCTGGTGCAAAGAAAATTCTATCACTCCTTGACCAGCAACAGGGACTCTTCCCCGGCTCTCTCACGCACCTCCCTCAAACCCACCATCTCCCTATTAATTTGAATTGATATCAATTAAACTACTGAGGAATCTACAAATGCTGCCTTATGCAACAGGGCCAGGAACAGAAAGAAACAAATTAATAATAAATAACAAATTAATAATAGAAAACTATTTAAAATAGTTTTCCTTCTTGTTTTTATTCTCTAAATGCTTCCAATCCTTTAAGATCCTGAGGTCCATCACCTCCTAGCACACTGTAGGCTCATCCATCCCAAATAACCTGCAACATACATGGCCTCTGCAAACCTCTTGTAATTCCTGTTTCACCTGTCATGTGTCTAAGTCTTAATAAATCCCTCACTAGGTCAGAAAAATTTAAGTGCTCGTTTGGCCATTTGTTTTTGTCTACCACATCCATAAAACCAGAAGAAGTGTCTCCGTGACAGTGGTACATGCCTGTGACCCCAGCACTCTGGAACCTGAAGGCAAGAGGATCATAATTTCAAGCTCAGCCTGGATAACTTAGCAAGGCCCTGTCTCAAAATAAAAATAAAAAGAGCTGGATATGTAGCTCAATGGAAAGGCCCTAGGTTCAATTCTCAGGACCAGAAGAAACAAAGGAATATTATCATGATCCACATTTAGTATAATGAATGAACAAAATTATATGTGTCAACTAAAGAATTTGTAAGCTGAAAGAGGTTTAAATAAAGTAGTTGACTGAATGGACCTAGTAATAAGGCTTCAGAGCCCATATGCATTGTGTAATTGCTATTGCTCGAAGCTTCTTATGAATGATCTCACACAGTTTTAACTTTTAAAACACTGCTGGGACATTAGTGTTATTATTAACTCACTTGACAAAGAAGGAGGACAACGCAGTCACACAGGGAGTAAGCAATAAAGGTGAGACTCAGTCCTTAGTGTTTTCTTCTTAGTCCTAAGCCTTGGCTCCCTTACTCTAGATCTTCAACTCCATCTCTTAGAAGAAAGCTCAGTCTTCATAGGAGATGAACTATTTCCTTGCCCAAAAGTGCAGCTGTGGATGATGGTAATCCAGGTAGCTTTTCTACCTGAACAACTGGAAAGAACAAAAAACTTCAGAATGTCCACCTCACTGCCATGAGCATGCATTACACAGCCACTGTGTGAGTCACCTCCCCAGGGTAAATACTTTATAGTTCCCAATCCTAAATATCTTAACAGCCATCACGTCAACAAGGAATGTCAGGCTCAGGAAGCATAAATAAAAAGCTGTAGGTTCGCAACTTCAGCATTGGGTAGCCACTGAACCAACCTCCACCGAACTCCAGAGCTGTGCTCTGCAGACTACTACTATGCTGGGCACCTCCAAGAGCCTGTGCTGAGAAGGAATAGAAAAATATTTTTTTCTCAAAAAGAGACATATATCTACTATAGAAACATATCCTTTGTCTATGTGAGTTGCTTAAAATAATCAGAGGGCTACTTATTGCAGCTACAATAAATTATGCCAAATTTAGTAGCTAAAAGCAAAACAAATTCATTGTCATAATTGGATAGGTCAGAAATCAGGCAGCAGTAAGAACAAGACATCAGAAAGACTAACTTCCATTCTGGAGGCGCTAGGAAAGTACCCATTTTTCTTTTCTACTTTCTACAACCACTCACATTCCTTGACCCATGCTATTTCTGCCTCCATCTTCAGAGCCACTGACACTGTGACCATTCTTTGTTAGTGACATCTCCCCCTCACCAGAGCAGGAAAGAGCTTCCACCTGTAGGCTCCATGGGAAGATTCTGGACCCACTGACCACCAGGAGAAACTCCCTAAGTCAAGGCCCTTCACTTATTCCCAACTGCAAAGTACCCTAGGCCGTACATGGTTACCCAGTCACAATGTCCAGGTACAAAATATACGGGCCTCTTTATCCCCTTTTTCTGTCTGTCACACCGAAGCAAAAGTCTCCTAAGGGAACCCTCCACCACTCATCCTAAAGCTCTCTCCTGGAAGAAGAGCAGTGCTTAGTCACCTTCAAAGCCACAAAAGAAATCACAGAGGAAAGGAAACCCTCACATTAGGAAAAGGGCAAAGGTGATGGCTGCTGAAGATCTATTGATGTTTAATGATAAACTCATTAAAGTTTATCACCCAGTGTAGAGCTGGAGCATCTCAATAGTCCTCCAAGATGGGATATTTGCAACATGATAGCTAGAGAATGAACTACACCTGATCAATTTACCTATTTATTTTCATATTTTGTACTGAATTCATATCACCTTGTTTTGAACTACAATGGAATACATATTATTCTTCAACATCAATGTGAGAGACAGCTATGAGGAGCAAGAAGGACAAAGGCTTGAACTTGTATGAATGGATTGGATTTGAATCCATCACCTACATATCTTGGCTCTTTCTGTCTTACCAGGAGGAGGATCTCGAGCCTCTGTGACTTCAGTCCCTAAATCTGTAGCATGATGGTAATTCAGGAGGTAGCTGTGGGGATCTACAGCACTTAGACTCTTCAAACAAAGCTGGCACATACAGGGGCAAAACACACACTAAGCCCCTTGATGACATCTGCCTCCACGGGTTTCAAGTATAATGAAAATAGCAAAAGTATGAACTTCAATTTTGGATTCCTGTTCTCCGTGTCCACTCAGAACCCGGAAGGCTACCTCATTTATATTACACATTCAATACATTTTATTTGAGCCATCATGAAGTTTTCTCTTCCCTTTAGATCTTGAATAAACCTCTAATTTGGGTCTGTGATGAATTATACAGTGAGCTTGGGCTAGCAAGACCTAATTCCCTGAAATATCTCCCGGAGCCCTGAGGCACGGCTGGACAGCTTCACAATACTCATACTAGAACAGGCAACTTAGAAATGGTCTTGCGTACAAGCCAAGATGGTTTATTAACATACAAAATAGATTATACTAAATACAAACTGTCTCATTCATCACACCCAGTATAAAAATATCTTTAATAACAGCCCAAATGACAACAAGATGAATGGTTTCCAGAAATCTTAAGACTGATTTAAATTCTGAATTACTCTCTAATCAATGAATAAGCCAACATGTCCTCCTCAATATAAAGGAAATAATCATTTTTAGAGGACAAAATACGCATGTGGCACGCAACTCAATGCTTCAGCACCTAGATGTTGTGATCTAGTTTGAACCATTCACATACCCAAAGCAAAGATAGCCGAAAGTACGTGGCTCCTAAAGAAATAGCACTTATTCGGGATGATCTTCTTCTAATTATTCTTAAGTTTATAAACCCATGACACATTTCTCAAACTCTTATTCTCAAATTCTTAAAAAATAACTTTAGCTCTTATCTTGTGAATATTAAAGCTGTCGAATGTGAAGTAATCCCAACACCCGACGTCTTCTTTGCCGTCTCACAGAAAAGCCTTCGTGCCCTAACACTCCTTCCCAGCCCTGCATGACCGCATCAGAACACCCTGAGGCACTGTGAATACAAGCTCGACCAGCAAACCATGCCTGCGCCTGAAGAGGTCAATCCCTTGGAGGAGGCAGACACTATGATGAAGCACTGCGCATCCGACATTCAGCACACAGAGAGAATAAAATGTGGCCACCAATTCATCGAGATCCCCAAAACACAACACTACTTCAAAAAACAAAATATAGCATTTGTGTAAATTGTAAAAACACATGGAAAGTATTTTATATTTCTGAAGTACACACCTATACGTGAAAATAAAAGACGATTCACGTGAACTGAAAGGACATGTAGCGAATTCATGGCAGTGTTCCTACCTGCAGGCAGCAGAAAGGGCACGGATTAAAAGACAATCCAGGGATCCACTTTGTGGCTCACATTTTACCTCCTTTGTGTAAATACAGCTTGAAGAAAATATGTTAAAAACTAACTAGCGATTTTAGGTAGGAAAATTCCAGGTGCTCATTATTCTGTATTCTTTTCTGAATTTTTATGCTGTTAAAGCTTAGACAATTGCACCGTGGCACAATAACCACTGCCTGTGGCACACACGAGACACAGCGGTGACACAGACGAAAGAGTCTGCCCCTTCTCTACCAAGGCCAGTTTTACAGAGCTGCCCAAACTTCTCCTCTCAGACAAAACAACTCCATCAGCAGTCACGTTCTTCACAGCCAACCTACCCACCCTTCCTCTCCCAGATAAAGTTGGAGCCTGTGCTTCTTCTTGACCTCTCCTCACTCACACCCAGTCCCATGGCAACCTGGCTCTGTCCCACTTAAGATGCTTCAACCTCCTCACTGCCAACTCCTTTCAGCTTTCATTTTAGTTAACCATGAAAAGCACTTAAGCTAATTGACCAGGAACTGGAAAGGCTCCCTTTCTTTGGCATTTACAGTGCTACTCTCGCCTGTCAGCTCTTTTCCAACCCTCCTGTTTCATCTCTGACTCTGCTAGAGCTCTCTCTACAGTGTGGTGTGGCTACCGCACTTCATCAGCCTCCTCCTACAATCCACTTCAGTCAGCCTCCTCCCACAATCCACTCTGCACTCTCTTCTCTTCCTAAGTGACCTCCTTTGTTGGCTGTACCTGTGATCCACTGACTCCCACATCAGTGTTTTCAGACTCTTTTGAGACCTGGAAACATGCCGACCACTCCAGCTTGCTATCTCCTGCCTTCTCTGTCAATATTTCAGTCTTGTACAAGCTGAAACAGCCATCTGCTCAAGGACCATCTCTGCAGATTAAAGCCAGACACACAAACAACTCCTCCATCATATTTGTCTTCCTCATATTCCGGTACATATTGTTTCACTGACTATACCTGTTACCCTGTCTCTGGAATTTACCACCTCATCTCTATCCACCACACTGCTTTAATTATGATCTCATATTCTACACAAGATATACTGTTCTTCTAAGGATCCCCAGGATTTCTTTTCAAACAAAATGATTGTCATTCCTTGGATGATATCTATGCAAATGATTTGTACAAATTGTAGTTTAAATGCCTCAGTCACAAATGGGTCTGAGTACTCTAACATTATCCTCCTCCTCTGTTTTGCTTTATTTTATTTTTGTATTTTAGGACAGGGTATACAGGATCTCGCTGCATAGATCAGACTTGTAGTGATCCTCCGGTTTACAGCCTCCCAAGTGCTGGGATTACAGGTGTGTGCCACCGGGCCAGCACAGCAGGCCCGGGGATTGAACTCCCGGCCCTTGCATCTGCCTAAGCAGGCACTTTAATCTGCTGAGCTATTTGGCTGGCCCTTCTGTTTCGCTTTTGGACACCTCTTCCCACTCACCATATTCAGGCCTTGTGGACAGTTTGGCATTCTAGAATGTGGTTTGAATTTTCACAGAGCGCTGAGCTTTTGCAGAGATGACCACTTCTCTAAAAACTTTGTTCTCCCTTCTAATTGATTAAATATATATTTAAGATCTAGTTGAGGTGGCAGTTGTCTGCTTTCTTAGGTGAGTAATTCTTTCCATACCTTTGCATGTACCTTTCTTTTAAGACTTAAGTCATTCTGGTCTGAACGTGACTTATCTGTAAGTTGCTGACTCCCAGTAGAATGCAAACAGGAGGTGAATCTTTATGCTGACTTATTAATTTACATTTGGAATTTACTATCAGAAAGTCCTGTTCTAGGTTCACAGGATATGCAACACACAATAGGATCTGTAGACATTTACACTCTAAGTTTCAGACAACTAAATTGTGACCCATTTAGTCAAGGTTTGACGACATTACTTGAAACCATCGGTAAGGCCACTGGGGAACTGTTACTGTAGCGCCTTCTGTACATCATTACTCTTCATCTTTTCTAACTACAGCCCACTCTTCACTGCTTTGCCCCCAGCATATACAATTACAATGGGAAATCTAAATAATTAAAATAGAACCAATTTGAAGAAAATGGTCTCTTCCCATGAAGGCTTGTAGGAACCTTTCTACAAGGAAGGTCTGTAATTGCACATTATTGTTTGGTAGATAGTGTCAACTCAGGGTTTCATAAATCAGAAGGTGATGGAGCCTTACTGCAAGGATTCAAGAACTATAGGAATACCAGATGAGTTTCCCAAGGTTGAGTCAGAAAATGCCCATATGTTATTGCTGTAACCTATACCATATGCCTTTTTAAAATTTATTCAGCAGTGGTACATGTGTGTCTCATGTAATCTTTGCATATTTGCAGACAGAGTGAGGCCTCTCTGGAATTGGCACGTCCATCATGCATGAAATACACAGACTACACCAGCACAAAACAGAATCTAGACAATGAAGAGAGGTTTTCAGTTGGAATGGGAACACTGCAATTGGCCAGAAGCACTTCAGAAAAATGAATGGTTAACAGCATTGCAAGTTAGTATTACTCCTTTAACACTTGACATTTGTACAGATGAACACATACATATATGGGGAGGAAGCCTGGTAATAAAACTTCATATTTCTGATAGGTCTCTGCCTATCCAAATTGAATTTTAAATTCCAGTATATTAGACTTTGTCTTTGTTTTAGCAAAAGAGAAATGCTTGCATAGAAGTTACTTGTACCACTTTGCTGGTGTGTTGATAGAGGTCAAATTTGGGGTCAATCAGTGGAGCAAGTTTTATTCGCAAAGTGATCTCTAAGGATGACATGAAACAGACCAGTGTTCTCCTGAGCTCAGTGTAGTGGCCACTAGATATGCACGCTTGGCTACAAGAATATAAATATTCCTATTTCTATAATGTCTACTATTAACTAAAATAAGTTAAACTTTACTAATGACTATGCATGATTCCGTAAATGCATGTGTATAATGTATGAAGGAATGTATTAAAATATCTGTATATGCCCCCAAATTTTACAGGCATGTGTATGAGATCAAAACTCAGGAGACTTCTGAATTATACACCAGATGACCAGCAGTGAGCTCTAAAGAACAGACCAAAGTCAGATATCCGATGATAGGCTAGAAAGAAGAAGAAATGCAGATGAAAAATCACAAATATAGAAAGGATAAGAAGATGATTCCAGGTTGCAAAAATTGAGCAGCGTGAAGTAGTGGTCTTCAATTTGCGGATCACCAAGACAACTGCCTTATGCTTTCTGTTAGGTGCAGGAAGCAGGTCCAGATGATGAGATGGGGTCCAAGGTTTCATTCCACTGCATAAAAGTCGCTGCTTCCTCATTGCCCATAGTATGCAGCACAATAACAAAACTCTAACCCATCACAATCTGAACACTGTGTATCCTCTAGCATCATCTGTATCATTCTTTCCCTTCTTCCCCATCCTTCAGGTACGTATTCCCCCCTTGTTCTTACTTCTTAGTAAAAATTAAGTGTCAATTTAATCTTTACTGCTTTTTAGCAGTTCTTTTCTACTTATAACACAGTGTTTGCTTACATGTTTGAATAGCCTCCTGCACTCACTGTTCTGAAATTCTCAGCATATGCCTACTGCCTTGGTCATGGTCTTTTGCCCTTTCCACTCATCTTCAAGGACAGAGGAGATACCTGTATCCCCCAACCACCCAATAGAACATTTGACTTACAGTAAAGTACTAAATAAACATGCTGATTGGAATAAAATTAAGAGAAACATGTCTTGGAACTGAGAGAGAGAAAGAGTTCCTCAAATATTTGTCCAATGTATTTGGCAACAGCAGAAATATAGGGTTATCTACAGTTAAAACAATACTTGAATGCTTTTATCAGTACACTGAAAGTCACTTCATTATCCATTTGTTGACTAATATTTGAGTGCCCCTGGGGGTCTCAGAGCATGCTCCATCTCATTGCGCTGGGTTGGCAGACACCGTAAATTCATTAAAACTGCATTCATTAAGAAACAGTATAAAAAGGATGCACTACTTGTTCTGGCAGGAAGAAGGATTGCTGGATTCCACTGCTCACAATAATACAGTGTGTATTCCTGGTTGGTCTCAGGAACACTGCCTGGGCCCAGGATCCATGGAAGTCACTGGAGAGGCAGACACAGACCAAGCAATAAAGGAAGGCGGAGGAAGGCAGCTGTGTAAGTCCACAGCAACTCCATGGCATGGCGTGGGATGAGGCACATCCCTCCGGAGTTTGCTTGCACCCTGTGCTTCCAACGACTGGGGTGCCCCAGACTCTTTACCTCAAGGGCACAGATGCTCTGCAGGTTACTTTCACTTCCATTCAACCTCCTCAAAGGCCAAAGGTGTTTCTCCTCAGCTCACAAAGCTCTGTATAAAGGCTCCCTCTTCCTGGGCACTGATTTTGAGGGAATATTTTTTTTACACCAAGAACCTAGTTCTCTCACATGTGCAGTTCCCATAAGAGTTCACATTCCCATGAGATTCTAATGCAACCATGATCTGACAATAGCTTAAGCTCAGGCAGTAATTTAAGAGTCATTGAGTGACTAAGTGCTTCACCTGCTAGCCCACCATATCGTTCTGTGCAGCCTGCTACCTGGTGGATCACTAACTGGTACCAATGGTGGGAAACTTGCTGCAGAAATCCACAGAAAGCTTTTCAGCTCATTTGTCTTTATCTTCCTAGGCTTCCAAACAGGACAACAAATACTGACTGCTGGGCTGAGTCCAGATCTCCAAGAACAATGTCAACTCATCCCAGAGTCACCCTTCACTCTCACTCAGTCCTGATCTGTCCAGGCAGGAGAGTAGAAAAACAAAGAGTACAGAGTGCAGAGAAAGATGTCCCTCTTCACACAATTTGCTTCATATCCCCACCATCCCAGTCACTGGCTCCCAACCACTCTCACCTTCCAGCCCCATCTCATCTGGGTGGTTTGCTTTGCCCTGATCAACCTGCAGGATAGGCGCTTGGACTTCCACAGGCCTTTGTCTATTGCAATTTTCATGTCATATGTCTATCTCTCTAACTGGGTAGGGTTCTTAATCTCTTGAACCTCAATTTACCAGTGACTAGCTGGAGTGACAATTTCCCACTCACCCTATAGGACTGGATTTATCCTTTCCAGACAGCAAGCACCCCATCCTTATGTCCACTCCTTCCACATGTTCCCAACCTTTCCACTCTTCTGCTTTCCCATCCTTAGGACTAAACGACTTTCTCAGGCTACATAACTAAATTACTACTGCTCACATTTATCAGGACCTATTTTACAGACACCATGCTAAGCACCTCATATATATTAGTTCAGTTGATCATGCTGAACCTTGGTGAAATAGGTTCTCCTCATTGTTTCATAGCCCAATACACATTTCAATACATTTAAATAGGAAAAATACTAGAAAATCAACATATTAAAAAATTAAGAGACAATTGCGCATACATATAGTATACACATAGTGGTTCAGCATACAAAGATATTAGAAATACTTTTCTTTTAAGTTATGTAAAAGCTATGAAGGAAAGGAAATTAGCAATGGAATTAGGAGATGCAGGAGGTGTTATATCTCTGATGAGGTCATTAGAGCTGATCACCACATTTTAATGAAACTCTGAAGGAAGTGAGGATGCAAGGCACACAAATATGCAGCAAGAACAGTCTGGGCACAGCACACATAAAGAAACCAGATCACAGAGTGGCCTGCTGGTGGCACAGGAGCAGGCATGGTATCTGATCCCTGTCCTGAGCACGGAGTCTCACCCTTTGCCACCCTTCCCCATCTGCCACCTAGATCCTGCATAGCTCACTCTGTTGACCACCTCTGGATTTTGGAAACTCTTTAATCCTCTATTAGTGAACACATCTCAGTCTGTCATGTGTCAGGCACTGACCTCCACTACTCTCTTGTCCAATTTCTTCCCCAGCTATGACAGTCTGCCTGGTTTCGCATTCATCTCCTGTCCTTACTCATTATGAATCTAACTCTAGATTCTACCTCATGACTTGATCTCCCATTATCTTCCTGCAACAAATTCACAGAATTGGGTTCTTGGTTCCATTTGACAGACAGCTCCTTGGGAGCAGGACTGTGTCTCGTTCATCTCTATATTCCTAACATCCATCCATCACAGTGTTGGACACTTAAAAACAAGCTTCTCTGAAATGAATTAAACTTGAACTCTGTATTTTCAATTGCCTGTGGGACAGGTTGACCTGGATATTTTCCCAGCTCCTTAAACATCAATATTCCTAAAAAAATGAATACATTATTTTGTCTTCAAAATCTGTTCTTCCTATATCCCCTGCTTTTCAAAACTGTCATAAGACACCCAAATCACCAGCATCCTTTCTGGTAAATGTCTCTGCTTCCCAGCTCACTTACCTTTCTGTTCTCACTACCTTTACCCTTTTCTAAGGACTTCTTTTCTCTTGCCTAGACTAATGCCACAACCTCGATATGCCTGTCGATCATGCAGCCTACACCGCTATGCAAAATTCAAACATTGTGTCTCATCCTGTCACTCTTTGTGGAATTCAACCGGCTCCCCACTGTCTACCAAACCTTATCTCAGTCTTTCATTCCAACTCACAGAACCCAATACCTGTTGATGTCATCTCTGCTTTGATATCCCAGAAGGCCTTCAATTTTATACATTCAATATTGATCTCACTGTCTTTCAACTAAACATCCAGTGTCCTTCCCCTCTTCTTAAATTGATGCCACCAGCAGTTGCTAAAGCTGGGAATGTAGCTTTTATCCCAGGATATTTCTTAAGTCCTTTTTCGGTGACAACCTATCATTTGAGGACTCATCAAATCCTGTTCCTATCGCAGATATCCTTATTCTTTATCACATGCTCAATGCCTTACGATGCTCTTCGATATGTCTGCCCATACTTAGTACCACCAAAGTGGTCTCATTGTGTGCTGTTTCACGTTTTCTGTCTACAATGCTGTGTTTATCTCCTAGTGCAAGCTCTGGCTCCCACAGCACTCTCCAGCCTCCCTCTCCCACTCTTTTATTCTACTCCACAGCTTCATTGCACCACAGAGAACCTTCTGTGGTTTCCTGATTATACCAATTGTTCCCTTGACCTCGACTTTGAA
>NDGM011013617.1:0-12897 GCA_002564305.1 Octomys mimax | reverse complement strand
TCTCTCTCTCTCTCTCTCTCTCTCTCTCTCTCTCTCTCTCTCTCTCTGTCTCTTTCTTTCTCTCCTTCCTTCCTTCCTTCTTTCTACCAGACATCATTATATTTGGGGATGTTATTAAGTAAATTATTTTTGTTAAAAAAATCAAGTGCTCTGTATGAGTGAACAGTCTTTCAGTGAAGTACATTTAATTTTTAAGCATTTCATAAAAGAGATAAATAAGAGCAAATTTCCTGTAGTTCATAAACAAGAAATGTGCTCTATAGTTCTACATAATTTGAGGCATCTTTGCTCTATTTTTAACACTCCTTCAGCAGTTTAGAGAAACTCACAGGGAAAAATGGTTCAATAAAAGCCAATATCCTCATGGGAGTATAATCAAATGAAGCTTAGTTGGGAAACTGGTTTTGTGGTTTCCTACATAGGAGCATGCAATGGATTTGCTAGTCTTTAGCATAACTATGAATATGAATGGAGGCTTCCGAGTGAACCCAAGATTATGTAGATAGTGTAAGCTTTATTCAAGGCAAAATTTCAAAGAGAAGTAGAAATATTTTCATAAAAAAGGACTGTAAAGGATTAATGATATTTTCAAACAATCTAAAAATCACTGCTTTGTGGGACCTGGCTTTGCTTTACTGTCTTTAAAGTAACTGAGAACCACTGGCATATAGGTATCTGGAACAGAATTATCAAAATCCTACTGTTTAAATAACAATGTCATTTGTCATTCCAATATAATTTAGAAATACTAATTTATCTCAGAAATTACATATCAGATGGTGTAAAATTACTTTTGAAAGCTAATTTTAATGTGAGCTTTAAGCAGTCTTATATCTTGCATTGAACTGAGTTTTAGACACCAAACATTTTTTATCAAGTTGGCATCCTACAATGCCCTTGATCCCAGCAGTTCACTTGGTTCACATCTCCAAATGCCCACCTCACAGCTTTCAAGATCAAAGTAGTTGGTGCTACTCTAGCTGTGAAGAAAGCGTGAGACAAGGACGTCAGGACAGCGGAGCTCATGCCAATACTTAATGAATACAGCAACTGGACAGTGCAGTCAGTGGTCATCTGTCTGAAGATGGTTAGGAATGGACAGGAGAGAAGCAATCCCCGTGGCCCTCACCTGGCTTAAAGGAATCCCCGCTTGCTCAGATGCCCAAGGACTCAGCACCCAGCAAACACACAGATCACACAGCTCAAGTCTGCAACAAGCAGAGCGTCCCTGCCTGTTACCAGGCCCCGGAGCTGACCTCGCACTGTGCAGGAGAGCAGGAGGCTCCTTTTAGGATCAGTGTGGCAGCACGGCCTATAGGACAGGCCAGTGTCCAAGTCGGTTCTGGAGATGAGTATTCCAGCGTCAGGGTGTCCCGTGTGCAGAGCTTGGACACTGAACCTACAGTGCAGCACTACAGTGAAAATAGTACACTACAGCATGCTCTAGAATCTGAAGTCCCTCTTATGTGAAAGGGACACAGCCTTGGTGAATGCTAACCACGGATATATCTTAACCCCACTCATTTCGTTAATGACTGCACATGCCAGTTTTCAAACATGAAGGTGAGCATTTGAGTACCAATTTTTGAGCAGCCCAGTGATTGCTGCAGATTCCTTGCTGAGCTCTATCCGCTGATAATTCTCTAACTTCAAGGTAGAAAACAATGTTAACTTACAAGCACATACATACACCAGCACTTTAACTACAGTAATTCTAAAGTAAGTTGTTCTACAGACAGTATTATAGAGGGCTTTTTCTCTTGCAAGCAATGGAAAGATCATCCAGCAGATAGAATAGGAGCATTATTACTGTTTATGTTGATTCCTTGTTATACGTGGTCATTCTGAATTTATAAAAGAAGTCCAGTCCAGTGTTGCCAGCTATGGGTGGCTGACACAAGTGTCTCTAAAAAGCAGGCCTGACGAGGCAATGTCAGAAGAGCCCTGGTGACAGGGGTCAGAGTTTGGTAGGTTAGGGACAAAGGAAATGGGTCAGAGCATGGTGACTTTACTACCAAGAGTGAACACAAAAGGGTAAGATGAGCTACACCTTGGGTGGATTTTGAAGATGAAGTAGTATATATTAATGCCTTAACTAGGACAGCTCAGGGAAGGCTAAAGAACAAAGTTCAAGCCGCCCAGAAATAACTCTCTCTTTTGACCTATATATTTCCAGCCTAATTTTTCTTAAGAATTTACACAGTTTTTAAGCTGCACATCGAAATGTATCTTCCATGCTTTGCCTTCCTGCTATCTCAATTTTAGGTGGTTTTTTTCCCCAAAGATAATACAGAATTTTTTTAAAGGATTAGAAATAATACAGAATCTCAAATAAAATTTAAAAAAATACAGAATTTCACTAAACAAAATAATAGGAATTCAACAATGGTTGATGTGGTTTACAGAACCTATAAAACTTTAAAATATTGCGTGGAACCCATAAAATTGACAAGAAGTAAGAAAGCCATATATAAAGTATGTGTTCTATCATTTCAAATTAGTTCTACAGTTTCAAGGAGGGAGGGAGGGAGGGAGGGAGGGAAAGAGAGAGAGAGACAGAGAGACAGAGAGACTGAAAGACAGAGACAGAGACAGAGACAGAGATGGACAGACAGACTGACCGAGTCAGAACAGCAAAGGGGCTTGGAAAAAGATGGACATCTGCTAGTTACGGAAACGTTAGTCAATATTTCATAGTATAAGTGTGCATTATCAGAAAAGAGTAGGGTGCTGTAGCAAGAGACTTTGTGATACTGCCTGGGAAGGTGCATTTGTTTTTCTACCGAAGGAAAATGGAAGGGGAGAGAATTGGGGTAAATTAGAAGTAATCACTTTGCATAAAAGTAGGTAACTCAGAAGAGAAGGAAAGCTATGTGAACAATTAATACTGCTTAAGGCTGGCCAGAGAGCCCAGCGGCAGAGACCGGGGTTCAATCTCTGGAGTACTGTGCTGACCCTGCCCCTGGGGTGTGCTGAGAGGGCAATTGAGACTGTGTGTGATGGCACGCGCCTATAATCCCAGCACTTCAGAGGCTGCAAACAGGAGGATCACGAGGAGTCTGAGCTGTGTGGCGAGACCTTGTAGACTCTGCATTAAAAAAAAAAACCTGCTTAATAATAAAGCAGTTAGTAGACACCTTAATACAGCTCCCCAGGGGTTCAGGAAGAGGGTGGCTATGCAGTGCACAGACACCCGTAAGGGGCAAAGAGGAGTTTGTCTTTCTGTGTGTAAAAGGTCAGCTACGTCTTCCCAAAACATTGAATTGATATTCATTCTTACAACAGATGAAGGATTTCCAATGCAAACAAAGAGAGTGTAATGCTCTGTGCATATTTTTTTCTAAATGGCAAATGAGTGAGCTCCTGATAATATAAATGACACTCAGGCAGATCCCTCAAGTCTTAAGAGGTCATTACTTCATGTCTCCTTCCACATGGGATGAGAGCTGATAGCTCACAGCGGCCCAGGGAGGAAATGATCTCTAGAAGACTGAAGGTGGCCCTCAGGCACAGAGCGCCCCATCCTTTGACCATGGTCAGTGGTTCAGGAGGAGCTAGAGGTGACGGAGAGAGCACAGACCTGGCGTGGCCACTCTTCCAGCCCTACCTTCCCATGGCATCCCTGGGGGCTCTTCTGTGGGCCTCAGATCCATATACCCAACAAGCTGGGAGTTCAGGGCTGCACTTAGGGTGTAAGGACTTGGGAATCTAGACCGGAGAGTATGGCTGGCATTCTAGGAACACCTACCATACAAAACAGAGCAAAAACAATGCAGCACCTATATGCAACTGTGAATGCGCTCACAGCACACTGGCTCCAGCGCGGCGGCAGATTTGCCGTGTTATTTCGTGCAATGTTGCCCAGCATGCCCCAAAACAAAGTGAAACAAAACCAAATTCAGCATCTGCCTTTTCCTTCTCAAATAATGGGAATGCGTAACAGTTTCCCTCCAATTTCCTGCTGTTCTGTTTTGCAAGCCACGTTCACCTCCTTTAGTTAATTTAATGAGTAGGAACATCTTGCAGAAAAATTAAAAACTTCAAGGTTACTGCAAAAACCCGCTGCTTTCCTTGGTCCCTTGGCTTCTTGTAGGCACGTGCAGGGAGGCCTGGGAACGACGCAGCTCCTGAGGGCAGGGGACGGAAGCGGAAGGTCAGTCATGTGCCCTGAGATGCTTCCACAGAAGACTCAAAGCTCCGGCACTGTCTGAAAATGGGGCCGATGTCCGCCCCTTCAAAAAGTTCCATCAGAATAAAATGAAGACTGGGGCGCTGCGTGTGAGGTGGGCACTCCCAGGGACACAGAATGCGCCCTTTCCTCAGGGCCTGGAGGACACCCGCTTTGCCAATCCTGTCTTTTGATCCAGAGTAAACTTTGGGTGAGGAAGAAACACGGGGAAAAGGCGTTTCTCTATAACATTCATTCATTCATACATTAATGTAAAATGCAAAAGCCCTTCCGATAAAATGATTCACTTCATCACTCAAATATTCACCCCACACTTCTTGTCAAAAGAAGACAAATAGCCTTTAATATGGGATAAAACATGCTGCAAAAATTCCCCAAGTAGTATAGATCACACTCGCTTCTGGGTGTTATCTTCTCTTCTTCAGCACACTGGTTTCATAGACACGTATTTTTCTTATAGGTAGAATCCTGCTGAGTATGAAATGTTCTCTCCATTGTAACAAGAGCATTTTTTTACATGTACAATATTGGAAGAGGCAGGGTTTCTTTTCTCCCTTTTTTATTCTTTGACTGTAAAAACTTAAAGGAAAACTAAAGGTATTACTGCATTTGTCACTGAACAGAATATTGTTGAGTTCTTATGATTTTATTTAGTAAAATTCTGTATCATTTGTAATTTGTTTTCACTATTTTATATTCTCTTTAAAAAGCCTTTTGATGAAGTTCTATGCTTGATACATCTTACAAAAGCAGAACTGGAGATATATGAAAAATATGCACTGGGAAAAAAATGCACAATTAGTAACTATGTCCAAGGGTTGACATACAGAGTAATTTTTAATCCTGGTGCTAGAGGCACGTGGTCTGGAGCTATGGTTTAAGTCTCAGGTCTTCTAATGATGAATTGCAGGGTAGCTTTTGACAAGTACATTCAAAGAATGCACTCCTCTATGCAAAACCAAATCTGAGCCTACCTTACAGACTTGTAGATTTCAATATAAAGACTACGTAAAGTGTTCAGTAGAGACGTGGATTCACAGCATAAACGTCCACTCTATTAAACTGATCATATTAGCTCTTATCTTAAAAGGTATATTCCAGGGTAGAGTAGTCATTTTCAGTGTAGAGTGCAGATCTAATGTATCAACATCATTTGGTGTTTGAGAAATACAAGTTCTAGGGTTCCATCCAAAAGTAGCTTAACCAGAACCACCGGGAGAGGCATACAGAAATCACTCTAACACTTCCAGGTCAGTCTGATATGTTTCCAATTTTGCAAACTACTGGGATAAAGGCGAAAAATACCTTTGTTTTTTAAATATGACTTTATTTTTTTGTGGTACCGGGGATTGAACTCAGGACCTTGCGCTTCACAGGCAAGTGCTTATTCTCCTGAGCTATCTCCCCAGCCACTACTTTTGCCTTTTAAAATTGATAAAATTTCCCTGGTTTCCCATTTTATTTACATATTAATTAATTTACCTAATTTGAGAAAGGCTGGTGAACAGCAATAAAGTGCTATTTAAAGATAGCCTGTGCATTTTTAATCTTGGTTTATACTTAGTCTTTCTGAAACAAAATTCTTGCTTTGATTAATAAATTAAGCATAGTGGTTGACTGTTTCAACATGAGAGACTTAGAAACTTAAATAATTAGCTCAGCAACTCTACATGCTAGAGCGCAGAGGACCTGCCCGAGAGCCACTGGCTGCATGCTAGGGCACAGAGGGGATCTGCCCTAGAGCCACTAGCTGCATGCTTGCATGTAGAGTACTTGCCCTAGAGCTTCTGGCTGCATGCTTGGGCGTAGAGGACCTGCCCTAGAGCCGTTGGCTGCATGCCTGAGTGTAGAGGACCTGCCCTAGGGCTGCTGGCTGCATGCCTGCATGCAGAGGACCTGCCCTCAACTGGTTTGTCTTCTATTTTTACTGGTATGTCTTCTACACAGTATAAAAAGGGAAATGAGAGGGGATGGATAGCTTCAATAGCTTCTACTGGCTGGAGGAGCTCCAGCCCTTGCCTTCAGCTTAGATGCTGCCTCCTGGTTCCTCGCAAAGATTCTTCGGCTTTAGCCTTCTGACAAGACTCTCGGGACTTTCACTGTGGACCCATCGGCCTCTTGATATGGACTTGCACACAGCACTGCAGTGAGTCCCAGACCTTGGACCGGAACCTTCGGTCAACAGTGAGCAGACACCCTCTGCAGGCTGCCTCGCCGACTCAGTGGCTAGATGAGGAAGCAGTCTTATGAGCCAACCTTGTGATTTTTTACACTTTTGTATGTCTTGTGTTAAGTTTCTCTAGAACAACTCTGACTAATACATTAAGCATTTAAAAATGAAGTCAAAACTACCTATTTTGCTACAATTTCTTTTCACACATAACTAAGAACATAAATAATCTTTAGAGATCTATTGCAAAAATTAAGCACTATAGCAACTATAAATGTCTTGTGCACTACAAAATTGATTTTAAAACCATATTTTAAATGTTTTTGTCACAAAACATAATTGTGTAAGGGCATATATTTGATAATCTACATTGCAATGTATCAAAACATCACAATGTACCCCATAAATATAATTAATATTTATTAAAATTTTAAAACAGCAGGACAATAAGGCTCTTTTCCAGAAAGTGTCCCTGGTGATCATGCAGTAAGTATTACTTATGATTAAATATAATTTGCATAGTTGCTCATCTGTCGTTAGTGCGATGTTCCTGTTTGAGTAATGGGTAGTGGCTGTGATAGGTGCACTTGTTAAAGGCTTAGTACTCAAGGAGCTGTTAGAACAATGCTGTGGGCTGAAAAGAGATGGAGCTTCAGGTCACCAGGTGACTGCTGCTGGAGGGGACAGCGGGACGCTTACGCTTCCCTATTGTTCTCTTTGGATCCTGGGGGTGCAAGGGAAGAGGTTGGCTCTGCTACCTGCTCCCAATGTGGTGTGCAGACCTTGTCAGTTGCCTCAAACAGTGGGGCCACTTGATCTTTGACTGGGACCTCACAACCATAAGCCAAAAGAGCATTTTCAGTTAGCAATGATAATGCCTTGGATAAACCTCATTGGCTAAGGTACTGCCACTGAGCAAAGCTTAAAACAACATTTTATCTTTGTAGGTTAACTACCTCGTATACTTTACTAGTACAATGCACAATGTGTGCACACAAAAGCAAGGTTTCTTTCCAACATCAAAAATAAGAACACATAGAATTAAAGCATATTTTTAAAACCTTCCGAATTTGAATGGAATTCACTGTATATATATTGTGCAATCTATAGTTTTATAAATATATTCATTCTCAGATGTAGGAGTCTTTGAATTGAGCAGTAGTATAATACAGACAGAGAGTAGTTACATCAGCATTTTATTTTATTCTAATATGGAAAAGAAAGCCGATGATTAAAGTGCTAAATACTATACATTTGCATATGGTACAGCGTGAAAGGAGGGCCATCTTCCTAAGTGTAAGAAGATGGGTCTGATTTATTTCACTGTATGAGTATGGTCTCTAGTTGTACCCATTTACCTATAAATCAGACCTACATGTGCAAACATCATATTGTCTCCTAAGTGTGAAAAGCTGAAAGAGTGAATATATTCTGAAAGGTAGAACAGATACTATGAGAAGGAAGGAATCTGTTCAAAGGGAAGGAACAACTGGAATACTGGAAAGGAGAAAATAAAGAAGAGAAAATACATGTATATATTATGTGTTATATATTATATTATTGTTATATATCATATATACATATGTTCATATATGTAGGATAGCTTGGATAATTGCACTGCTGATTTATACTGGTCTGTTGAAAGGAACAGTTGATGCTTAAATTTTTTTTTTCTTCTTTTACATTTTCTAATTTTTGATCAATTTTGCATGCTTAGATCTGGTAATATGAACAACTAATTTGAAGAAAACAATATGTAGTATAACCATTGTTGAATTCCTATCATTTTGTTTAGTGAAATTCCGTTTGTTTCTTTTTTTTTTTTTTTTAACTAGGTTTTCTTTTAAAGGAAGATGGGTGTCAAGTAAACTTAAAGCACTGTACAGATTTTACTAAAGAGGGTTATGTGAAACATACATTCAGAGATTATGCAAAAATAAAATCAAAGCAAATTTAATCACACATACTCCTAAACAATTTTATAAACATTTTTCATTGCATTCTCCTGGAAAATAATGGAGTTACAAATCGTAAGGGGTATATTTGAGTTCATTAATCACCAATGTACTTACTATGTTCCTGCAATATTCTGAAGCCACTCAAGAGTGTGTCTCTAAGGTGCTGGATTCAAAATGGGTTTAATAAGAAGACACATCCTGCATGAGGAGAATTTTGGAGCAAATTATTTATTCTTGTGTTGCTTTACTCCAAGTATGAAAAGAACACTCTCTGCATAAACCAACCCTTTCCCTAGGACTGGCTGATGATCAAAAGCTCCAATCCTGCAGGATTTAGAAAGATGTAGCTTTCAGCTTCAGTTGAAGAGTTACAAGTCAGGATTTTCGTCTAACAGAAGAGCAAAGGAATAAAAATGCATGGATCTTTGTAAGGTTCTCAGCCAATCACCCAAAATTATGGAAATGTGGAATAACTATTAGCTAGTAAGACTCTTTAAAAAACACAGCTGTAATTTTATAATCCTTCCAACTATTTTATTAGCCTACCAGCCTTCTCATTTGACTAGCAGACAGTATATTTAATGCTTTTCTTAGCACATCATAGCAAGGGATGCTATATATAAACAGGGTTAAGGGAAATTTGTTGTAATATATTTTCCTGATCTTAATTACAAAAATTAATTGCTGCTTTTTCCATTTTTATAACACTTTCTGAATGGCCAGGAATCCAGCACCAGGGCAACTGAGCACCTTAATTTATTCTATACATTCCATCTTTATTTAAAATGACATTCTGTTGAGGTATAGATACATAATGAGAACAAATGTAAGTAATGTACATCCTGGTGTCTTGTTATTTTCTGTGAAGAATGCTTTCCTAATCAGACTGGCTGTGACCACTTGGGTTAATGCATTCTGTTTTGTAGAGCTCTCCAGCAACACACAGGATGTTATTTTTAATGACTGAATTCTCATAAACAATCCTCAATAGTTTTCCAGTGGATTAATAAGAGTTTTCAGCTGGCTGTCTGTAGAAATAATTATATGGATAAAAATGTTGTGTAGTCTGTACATTCTTAAAAAAAAAAGAATTCTACACTTTTGCCATTTCAATGAACTAAAATTCTGGCTATTAAAATTAACTGTTGCTCACCAGATGAGTGCTATATATTTCAGGTCAATTAAGCCGTCAAGTGAGCCAGAAGGCTCAATGACATCCTATTTTATCTTGTGAGTGATCCAATGATGGAAAGCTGCAGAACCACCCTCTCCAGGTTTCTCTAAGAACAAGATTTCTGAAACCGCACGCAGTGGTCACAGGAAGGTGTCTTCCGACTGGACAGCTATGCAGTGACGGTGATGCCTGCAGTTGTATCACTCCCCCTTCCTGGTGATTGGCAGCGAGGGATGCAGCTCAGCACCTACCTCTGATCCACGGCTCAACTCTTGATTTGCTTGCAGGACATAGTCTGACAAGGCTTTCCCTCCATCCCTGAAGCTGCTGAGTGCACAGCCACGAGTGACTGTTGGTTCCTTCCAGCTTCTCGCCACCTTTTCTAATGTGACCTTCGCAGAGGTTGAATGCTATTTGAGTTGCTCTGAAATGTGGTACAGGTCACCACTCCACATGGCTTCATCACTGAATCGGAAGAGTTATCTTCTTTTGTGTGTTTAATACAGGGGATACCGGGTCTACAGGGTCTTACTATGTAGAGCAAATAGATAAGATTCATTGTGATTCTCCTGTTTCAGCCTCCCAAGTGCTGAGATTACAGGTGCACGCCACCACGCCCAGTCTCAATCGCTGTCTTAGTGTACTCCAGGGCCGGGGATAGAACAGCACACTGGGGATCGAACTCGGCCACTGCGCTCTGCCTAAGCAGGCACTTTAGTCCACTGAACTATCAGGCCGGCTCTCACAAGGCTTATCCTGAAGTGGCATTCGTTTATGCCAACAGCCAGCCATGAGGGAAGCCAAGGTGGATGCCACCTTGCCAACGTCTGCAGGAGTCCTGGGGCACCTGCTCATGCCTCTGCCTGGATCACATCAGAGGTGACTACTGCTTTCGATCAAGTGCTTGGGTATTAGCAAGTTCATAGGCCTTGCCTAATACTTCTGCATACCACATATAGCCTTGCTCTTGTTTAAAATGCTATACCTGCCAAGCCTATGGTTTTGTCACTCCATTCAGCAATAAAAGCTCTCGATCTGCTCCAAAGTCGATCTTCACAGCACTCGTAAGTTGCCACGCACCTCTTTATGGCATGTACTGCACTGTTGGGCTGTGGCATGTGCATCCTCCTGAAGGATGTGTCCATTCCTTTACCTTCCACTACAGATTCCCACGTCCCTCATACCTGGTTACTCAGTGTTTCCAGGGGTAGCTAGGAATCCAAGAGGGAGGAACACACTGTTGGGACCCGGGCCTGCATCAAGCTTGAAATCCCAAGTTAATTTTCTTCTGCTCCTTCACCCACACTCAAGAATGAAAATGAGGGCCGGGTATGTAGCTCGGTGGCCTAAGCTCCTGCCTGGCAATCTCAAGGGGCTGGGTTTGATCGCCTGTACTGCAAGCTGTGCTGGTCCCGTGCTGAGCTGGCCACTAGAACCGGGTGTTAAGAATGAAAATGAGGGTCCGATAAGAAAATTAAATATGTGCTTTGAACCAGCCATAGTACAATGACTATGAGCTACTGTTCTTATTATTTCGAGGTGGAAAATGCTTTAAACTAGTCTCCTATTAACTCAGAGAACAGCCTTTCCACAGGGGCATCAAGAATCAGATTGTGAACTATGACAGTGACAGTCTGATCCAAAGCCCGTCTTACATACATGGTGGATACCATTGTAAAGAAGAGGGACTACTTTAGACTAGGAAGCACAGGCCAATGTCCTGGGTTATACACTTTACTCACTTGGGCATTCTGAGGACTGAGAACCCTAGGGTCTCTCCAGCCAACTGAATCAGATTCCCGGAGGCTGAAGCCAGGAAGAAGAGCTTTTAAAAGCTTCCTAGGTGACTTTAATAGTAGAGTTAGGTCAGGGAGCTACTGATCCAAAACTTTGTTTGGCTATAATTAAATAATTCTTCAATCATTCCATACTCCTTTCTGAGGTACAAGTAAATAATCATAAAGAAACTTCATTCAAAGTAAGAATTCTTTCCCAAGGGTGTGCTAACTCCAACTGACAACCTATCATCATTTTTGATTTGGTTTGGTTTTTATTCTCATGCCATAGACATATCATAAAAGGACCATAATGGACAGGCAACGGTTGTGTGTGTGTGTGTGTTTTTAAATACATTTGGTACAGGGTCTCACTATGCTACTTAGACTTGTAGTGATCCTCCCATTTTCAGCTGCCCCAGTGCTGGGATTATAGGTGCACGCCATCACGCCTGGTCTCGGTGGCTGGCTCAGCACACCCAGGGGCAAGACTGGCATGGCATGTGGTGCCGGGGATGGAACCCTGGTCCCTGTGCATCCTTAAGCAGGCACTTAGTCCACTAAGATATCTTACCGTCCCTGCAACATTTCATAAAAAGTGAAATGTAAGGGATCTGGGGAAAATACGTTTCTTAGACAATCACAGATGAACTTGCATTGCTCTATAAAGGATCATAGATATAGAACTGAACTTCTTGTCTTATTTTGTCACAGTGAACTCTTCTCTGCACACATGAATACAAGTATCAGGCCACAGGAGTCTGCTGCCTGTATGAGGAGAACTTCCTAAGCAAAGTGATACTGGCTGCAGTAGGCAGTTCTCCAGCGGCTGTGACTCAATGGCTGATCCCCACAATTTACAGGAGAGGCTGGATTTAGTTTCCAGTTTGGCAGCTTTGAGTCCGTGTGTTGCTGTAGCCTCAAAGGCAGGAGCAATGTGGCAGAAAGGATGCTCAGCTCATGGGGCTAGAAGCAGAGCAAGGAAACAGCGCCAGCGAGGTGGAAGCCACAGGCCTGGCCGGGACTCAGGGCCACACCTCCACACCCCAACAGGCACACTTGGAAGAGCGCTCCACAAACCTCGCAGGCAGAACCCCAGCCACCCTGTGGACACTGCACCCCAAGCGCACACTGGCCAACCAGTTTTCCTTACTGACGCTGAAAGGAGAAGAAATCATTTCTGTCACTATGCTGTTATTTTTTCTTTTTTTTTAATTTCTGTTTTCAAGAACTTTTCCTCCATTCCCAGGACATTTTACTAGACACACTCAGAAAGTGTTTGCGCTGTGTGGAGCCATGCAGGATCACAAACCACAATAATATCTAAGTGTTTTTGCACACACACAAACACACACACACTCATACACACACAATTTTTTCCCCAAGGAGCCACCCTCCATATTAAGAACGCACTCTATAACTTAAAAGCCAGCAGCACGAGCTGCTGGGGTTCGCTTCACGCTCAACTCCAAGCACATGCCTGCAAGTCTCCAGTCTGTAAATACTGTCAATAACGGTCCGCATCAAATTCTGACTCTCACCCCCACCCCAGCTCCGGTGAGTGTGTAGAGAGCTTCCTGCTAGCCTGCGCCGGCGGGACCGCTCCCAGCCAGGGCGTAGCATGGGCCGGA
>NDGM011013606.1:0-16981 GCA_002564305.1 Octomys mimax | reverse complement strand
TGTTCCAAGTAGGTGCTTTAGACCACTGAGCCATCTCGCCAGCCCCTTTTTTTTTTTTTTTGATGGAACTGGGAATTGAGCTCAGGCCCTTGTGCTGGCCAGGCAAGAGCTTACTCACCTGAGCCATCTCCCCGGCCCCCACAATTCTATTTACAATGGCATGAAAATATTTGGGCATGTCTTTATGGAAGACAGTTACAGAAGACAAAGTAAATGAAAATATCTCATCGTCAGAAATTTTAAGAGCTAATATTATTCAGATGCCAATCCTAAACGAATAACCTACAGGTTCAGTGTAATCCCTGTTGAGGGCCCAGTGACTTGTTTGGAAGACACAACTTCAAACCCTAAAACTCGTAGGGGAGCTGAAGAGAGTCTGAGAAGCCAAAACATCTTGCAACAGAAGAATTGGCTGATTCCCACATCATTACATAAAAACAGACTACAACGCTTTCTGAATCAAAGCCGTGTGATGCTGGTATGTAGACAAACACCTAAACGAATGAAATGCAACCGCAATTCCAGATATAATCGCCTTAACATGTTGTTAAATGATTTTTGACAGGGGTGTCAAGCCTATTTAATGGCGCAATGAATCTTTTTACCAAATTGAGCTGAAAAAGAAAGGCCTGTCGCCATACAAAAGGATGAAGGTAGCCCTTTATCTTTTATTACAGAAAATTTAACACAATTTGAATTAAAGGCATCAATATTCCATTTAAACTGCAAAATTCCTCAATAAAAACCTCAGCCAAAATCTTCATGGAATGGATTTGGCAATGTTTTCATGATAGTAAAAGAACAGGCAAGAAAAGAAAAAAGTACATCAATTGAACTTCAAAAAAAAATTTTAAACTACATATAAGAGTACTATTAACAAAATAGGAAAATAACAGAGAATTGGAAAATCCTTTTCAATTCATATGTCTAATAAGAGGTTAAAATAATATATAGAGAATATTTAAAATAAAAAACAAAAACCTGATCTCAAAATGGAATTGAATATACATTTTTCCGAAGATCAATAAGTGGTTCATAAGAACATAAAGAGACATTTATTGTTCTCTAATCATTGGTGAAATAGAAACCCAAGGTAAATAATATTAATTCACACTAAAATAAAACATTATTAACAAGACATAGAGGGACTGGGGAGATAGCTTAGTAGAAGGAGCAGTGAGCACTGGACTAGGGAGTGCAAGGTCCTGAGTGCAATCCCTGGTACCGCAATACATACATACATATATACATACATACATATATACATACATAAGTAAATAAAAGACATAGAAACAAGAAAAACTTTTTTGGACTGAAGATTTTGAGAAACTGGACACTTTTCCATTGTGCACAGGAATGGAATGTGTTGCATTCTCTGTAGAAGACATGAATGTTCCTTAAAAAGTTAAAATAACCAGGTCTTGTGGCACACTCTGTGAGCTCAAAACCACCTTGAATTACATGTTGAGGTCCTAAAATTATTATTTTTTTTTCCATTTATGTATTTGGTACAAAGTCGCACTATGCAGCTCAGACTCATAGTGATCCTCCCGTTTTTAGCCTCCCCAGCGCTGGAATTACAGGCATATGCCACCATATCCAGACTTAGTTGTTGGCTCAGCACACCCCAGGCTCAGGGCTGGCAGAGCATGTGATTCCAGGGATAGAACCCCAGTCACCGCACTTGCCTAAGCAGGTGCTTAGTCTACTGAGCTAATTCATCAGCCCAAGTTCCTAAAATTAAATAAATGAGAATATAAGTTCAGGAATGTAGTCAGTGGCGAAGTGCTTGGTATGTATAAGGTCAGGAGTTTGACTCCTGGTTTCAAAAACAAAAACTATATAATTTCAAAATATTCAATAATTTCATTTGTAGATATATAAATATTATACATAAATCAGGGTTTTCAAAAGAATATTTGTGTAAATACATATTCATAGAAATATAATAGCTAAAATGCAGAATCAATTGAGGTGCTCTTTGAAAAGTGACTGGCCGCCTATTTCTGCTGGTCTTTTGGAAGGAGTTAATGCTTAAATATTTTTCTTTGCATTCTTTTTTTAGTTTTTGATCTTTTAAATTTGTTATAACTTTTTGTTACTGTCTTGTTTTTCAATTTTTTTTTCTTTTGTGTGGTACTAGGGATTGAACTCAGGGCGTTGTGCATGCTGGGCAAGCATTCTACCACTGAGTTACATCCCCAGTCCTGCTTTGTTTTTTCTTCAAGCCAATGTACATTTATATCTGATAACCTGAATAACTAAGATAACACCATTCAACACAGCAACCATTGTTGAATTCTATTACTTTGGTGCAATTTTGTATCATTTCTAATGCTGACTTTTTCTATTACTACTTCACAGTCTTAAAAAAAAAAAAAAATCAGTGGCTCAAACCAAAAGTGACATATACTGTTAGAGTTTGTTTAAATGTCTCCCCAGAGCCTCATGCAGTCATACACGGGGCTTTCCAGAGGTTCCTGGATCTACAATGTGTAATACTGAAACTGACTCCCAGAACAACACTATGATCAGGGATGCTGGGATTAAGGGCATGAGCATTATGTGCCCTAGAAAGAGCTCTGGCCATACTGTGGCTTTGGCTACTTTCTTCCCACCATGAACTGTTTCTCCTCCACAATGCTTGCTTGCCACACCACATTTCCTTGGAGCCAGGCACCTGTGGCAGGCTCTACAAATGTGAGCTAAGTAAACCTTTCCTCCTTCAGCTTTGGGTGTTGGGTATTTTTTTCTGATCAACAAGAAAAGAACCTAAGACAGAATTTGGTAACAAAGAAGTGAGGTCATTACTATGACTACATTTGGCCACGTAGTGTAGGAGACTTTGAAGCTGGATATAGAAGAGGAAAAGCTAGAAAAGGGTTAGAGATACCAGATGAAAAAGGAAGGCTGAAATGCTTGAGGATTTGCTTGATAGGAGATTATGGACAGAGCTCAGAAGACTAAAGTCTTGACAGAAACTCTGCCAGTAAAGGCCGCGCTCAGGAGGTGTCCACTGAGAAGGACTCCATTAACTGTTGGACTTCAGACAATGTTTATTATGGCTTGGCAGAAAATTTGTCTGCATTTTGCTCCTATCAAGATCCTTAGGCCAAGACAGACATTAGGGTTGATACAGTAATTATCTTGCAGAAGAAACTTCAAGGGTCTAATGCCGAGGCAGTGGCATGGTTCTTTTTGTGGGATTTTAGCCAGATTTCTGTTGAGAATCAAGAGCAAAGATCACAAAAGAATGTGTTGAGTTTGAGTTTGGCTGGAAACTTGAGTAAAGTAGTGAAATGCAAAGGAAGAGTGGAGGAGATCGTGTTCGCTGAGAAGGAACAGAAGATAAAAGATGGCCTGAAGGCATCACAAGAAGCAGAAGAACTCTACCCCTTCAGCACTGAAATTGCAGAGGCAAAGGATTTCACTTTCAGAAGAGATCCCAGAATACCATGTTTAAGAATGGTGGTGGCCTTGGAAATGTGTTCCTGGAGATTTGGCTCACAGGCTTCGGAACCCTACAGCCATGAGAGAAGGAAGCCTGGCTATTGCTCCACCTGGCAGCAGACCTTGGCATCATCTTTGTGGTGCTGGTTTTAGGTGCACACAGAATCCAAAAGTTATAGGGCCAAGAAAGCTTCCACTCAGATCTCAGAAAAATGCCAGACAATATGCCCCTGAGAAGGTAGTGGGTGAA
This sequence comes from Octomys mimax, assembly GCA_002564305.1. Classification (NCBI taxonomy): domain Eukaryota; kingdom Metazoa; phylum Chordata; class Mammalia; order Rodentia; family Octodontidae; genus Octomys; species Octomys mimax. The sequence goes on along the minus strand of NDGM011013606.1, from coordinate 13,281 downwards.
GGTGTGTGAAGTCAAAGGTACCATGGAGGCTGCCGAAGGTTGGAGAAGTCAGGAATGTGAATCATCTAACTAAGGCTGCAAGGAGTGAATAAAGCCAAGCAAAGGAAAAAGAAATGGGAACTACAACCACCAGAAATGCCATGGCATGGACCAATCCAAGCCTTTCAAATTTACAATTCATCATAGTTTGGTGGGGACACTGTAAGTGGAGATTTGAGATTTAATATTTGCCTTGCTGGATTTTTTTCTTATTTTGTTCCCATCCCTTGTCATCCCCCTGTTTTTAATCTCTGGAATGGAAATGTCTGTCTTGCACCACTGAATGTTCAAAGTGTTAACTTTTTTTCATTTTTACAGGAGCTAACATCTAAGAGTCCATCTTAAATCTTAGAAAAGACATTAGAGTTGGCCTTCTAGTAATGTTAAAACTATTAGTACATTTTCAGATCTTGAATATTTACTGAATGACTTTTGCATTAAAGAATTTGCATGAGTTTTGGTAGTTCCAGAGGTGAATTTTTTTTGGTTTGTGTCTAGGTCTCCCCAAAGCATCATGTGATCATTGAACAGGACTTTTCAGAGGCAGTTGCATATAAAATACGTAAGGGTGGAATTGATTCATGGTGCAATGCTAGGATTAGGGACATTAGGATAAGGCTGTGAGTGCAACCTTCCCTAAGCAGCCATGATATATGATATAAGGGAATAAAAAGAAAAGGTTCTCCCTCGTTGCTTTTTCTAACTTCTTCCCACCATGAATTGTTTTTCCTTTCTAATGCCTGTCCATTTTGTCACCTTGCCTTTGAGCCAGCTGATTATGGACTGAAAGTTCTATGGCTGTAAGTTCAAAAACTTTTCCTCATTAACTTTAGGTCTTGGGTATCTTGTGTGCACTGAGGAAGGTAACAAAGGCCTACAAGCATAGCAGGATGCTACTTAGCCTCATGTGCAAAGAGAATTATCTCATATCGTGCCATATGGGTTATTTTTAAAACAGTTTGCAAATGGTTCCTGGTGGGCAGAAGGTAAGGAAGATACAAAAAAGAAAAAAAAGATACTATTTGATTTCAATGTGATATCAAGAAGAGTCAGCATTCTACAAAGTAAAGAATGGCAATTGTCAGAATCTCAAAGAAAGGGAAGAGAGAATGGGAGTTAATATTTAATGGATAAAGAGCTTCAGTTTTATGAGGTGAGGACCACTGCAGAGATGGGGGTGAGGTTTACACAGCATTATAATTTTTAACTCCATGAGCAACTCATTTAAGACTGGTTAAGGTAATAAACATTATATGTGCTTGGCACAATAAAATAATGAAGGTCAATTTTCAAAAGTACTAATGCCCTAATTGTGTCATGCATGTTCTTATAAGAAAAGCATAAGAAGCAAATACAAAGGAAGTGATGTGATAACAGAATAAAAGTTGAAGCAAAAATATGAAGCAGCTATGAGACACAACATGTAGACAGTTTCTGGAAGCTGAACATGGCATGGAAGCAGCTCTAAGCCGAAGGCTTGAGAAGCAACTGAGACCGACCGACACACGGATTCTATACTTTAGACTTAAAGGAGTATAGAAGATTAAGTTTGTCATGTTTCATGTGTCCCTTCCATTACAAACAATCTGTGAAAAGGTCCTGGCCTGATTAACTTTAGAAATCAATAATCTGTAAAAGTGGGCAAAGCCAACCAGGCATAAAACTGTTCTGTGGCTAATATTTTCCCATGAGCAGTTAGGTTCACAATTCTAATACAGATATATAAGTAATACTTGATCAAACAAGTAGTTTAGTAGCTGATGGGAGCCATATTTCTCATTTTTAGATTTGAAATTTACAGAGTATCAGGATGAAGAGGCTAAAGTGATTCATAGAGTAATTGATTAATATTGGAAATATTAGTTAAAATGCAAATTCAATTTAGTACAGCTATAGATGGTTATATATGGAGATATTTATGCATAAATGACTTAATATGTGCACATATATTTCTTTGTTTGTTAATTAAGAATCTAAATAAAGAGTATCTGAGTAGTAGTGCACATACATGACAATCAGAAAAAATACTGAAATCTGTTAGCATTAAAAGGAATTGCCCCCATATGGAGATATCAGTGCTTCTAGGTGAAGAAAATTTATGGGCTTAGATCAACTTTTTATGATTATGTGAGAAACACCACACAAAACACACTGATAGTGACATGGCGAATGGGTTCAAGTACCACGTGAGCACAGTCCTAGCAGACCAAGGTGAGTAATTGGGCAATAATGTGAAGTGTCATTGGACTACGACCCAAAGTATAAAAGAAATACCCACAGTTCCAAGGATTTGATGGTGAGAGTAAATTGTCCATTTGATGTGCTGGAGAGCCACCCGGGATTAGCAAAGTACAGTTCCAGTCCTGACCCAGTAGGTCATGGAGGCATGAACTTGGATCACACATATGGCTCCTCATCCTCTCATTTCTGGCATGTTCCCCTGTTGATTCCATTTTCCATGAAATGAATCTTAACTCTGCCATGCACTTCTACTACATTTCTGCTTTGGAAACACTAGAATGTGGACTGAAAACTCCTTTTAGGTTTTAGGTGTCATATTTAGTCTAGCAATGTAGAAGTTGAAAAATATATTCATGAGTTAAGTGAAAGTTTAATAAATTAATAAATAGGAAAGAAAGGATAATGAATTCTTCAAATAAGTTATGCAAACATTCTATCCTAAAAGGAGATCAAAATAATTAATTCTTAAATTATGGGCTGTACAAAGTGAATTTCTTTCAAAGACTAAAGCATAGAAAAACATAGGAGAGAGAAATTTTACAGTGGCAATGTCAGTGTAAAATGCTATTTGACAAACACTACTTGATAAATACTATTCTGACAAATACTATTTTATCCAGGTGAGAAAGATCAACAATGATCACATGCATGTTTCATATAATATGATTTAAATGGCTTTTTGCCTCTGAGGTATTTTCTCCAAAGTACATAACACTAATTTATAAGAAAAACATCAAGAGAATCTCAATTGAAGTAAATTATATAAAGTATCTGATTTATAGACAAGAAAACTCTCAAAGTAATGAAAAATGAATAGTGTACAAGAAATTATCGCTAGTCTACAGACATCTAAAGACAAATGAAAACTAATTGCACTGTGATATTTGATATACTGGATCAGGCCCCAAACAGAAGGCAATTAGGCAAAAGTCAAGAAAACTTTATCGAACTCTAAATTTCACTTAATGGCTACATATCACTATCATTGAACTTATTTAAATAAGTATACTAATATAAAATCAAAAATAGGAACAACTTCATGTTTGAGGCAAAGTTATCATATGAAAATTCTTTATGCTCAGATTTAAGTAAATCTCAAACTGTTCTAAAATTCTCATAAAATCTCAATGTTAAGGTGACATTGCTGAGTTCCTGGTGGCAGGAACTCAGGGAGCTGAGATCAAGCCAGCAGGAGACACACAGTGTTACAGGCTGAACAAATCATGTTCTGGCTTTGTAGCCAGAAAACACCCTGACATGCAGTGGAAATAAAGGTGCAGTATTCCTGGAATAATTCACTGCCCAGCCATAAAGATATGGCTGGTGCTGGGATTAATCAACATGGATCTGGATCCTGTCTATCCACTTTGTCTCCCAGTGACAGCACAGTCATGTATTGCAGTACACTTATTTTTATTTTTATTTTCTTGTTTTTGCTCATATAAGTGTGAAAATGGTTTCTAGATTTTTTTATTGTTGTTGTTACATTTTCTTCTTGTGCCTTCTCTCATTACCTCCTATCTTCTGTACCAGTTTCCCAAAGTTTGAGTAATTTTTCTTTATCTTCCACCCTGGCTTCTAATCACTTCCTATTCTTCTATTACTTTATTTTCCCTCTAACCCCTTTTGCATGTTTTCCCCTGAGTATAAAATTTCCATATCAAGGGCTTCTTTATGGTATGCAAATTTCTGGTTTATTTTAGATTTGGTTATACAGTCACAAATCTAGTTCATACAGTTAAAGATAGTAAATTAATAGCTACCATCATATGTCATTTTCTAGGCTGTGTTTGATACTAGTGTAATTCCTGATTGTGATATTTTAATTAAGTTGACATAATTGCTCTAATTAGTTGTCCTTCCTGCTATGCCAAGACTTAGATTGACTAAGTCATAAACAATAATTAGCTTAGTGCCAAAGAACCAGGGACTGGTCCAAGTAAGCAACAACTTATCAGGTACAACAAATTGAAAAATAATCTTTCAGAAGACTCAAGATCCGAAAGCCAACTGTACTTGGAAGATATCTCTGGGGAATAACAATCTACTAAGAGTTCTCTAGGTATTAATAATAAAGCTACTCGCCATTCACAGTTTACAAGCATCAGCCAGAGGTTAAACTTAAAAATATTTACAGAAACTGAGAAGGCATAATAGTGGACAGAGAGGTGGAATAAGTCAAAATCAACCCAAATGGAACCTCAGAAGTACTAAAAGTGATAATTACAAAAAAAAAAAAGAAAAGATGAATAAGATTCTAGAAAAAGCAAATCAGAAATAATTTCTCAGGTAACCACAGATAGTGACAATAATGTAAGACATGCTTACTGACTGTAGAGTATATGCATATAAAAAGATAGAGGAAAAAATAAAATGAATGAAACTATGAATATTCAATAAAGTGAAGAAACGGAATCTATGGAACTGATTTAAACAGATATCCAGAGGATTAAAAATTGCACTAAGAATGTATGCAGCAGAATATGCTAATGTAAGAAAATAATAACAGCTATAGAAGTCAAGATTATGGCCAGTGATCATAAAAGGAAAGATTTCTCAAAAACAGCAAGTGATCATGAAAACATCAGTCTAACAACTGCTAGGTGATGCAAAGAAGAATAACACAAGATTGATTGGAAACAATGAGAACACATGTAATAAAACATACCTGTTCACAGAAGTAATGGAAGAAAATTTCCCAAGAAGAGAAAAAGAATTAGACACACAGATAAGTGAGGCATAGAGAACTCCAGTTAGCCAATATAAAAAATAAGGAATATAATAGTCAAGATTCCAGAAATTCAATTTAAGAACAGACTACTAAAAGCTGTTAAAGAAAATAAATAATCACCTACAAAAAAAATCCCATCAGAATCATAGTACACTACTCAATGCAAACCCTCAAGTCAAGGAGAATTTAGAATGAACCATTTAAATCTCTAAAAGAAAACTACCTCTAAACTAGATTAATGTACCACACAAGGCTATCTTTCAAATTTATGGAGAAACAAGTTACACGCATGACAAAGAACAATTGAGGAAATTCATGAACATCAAACCAGGACTCAAAATGTTCTGAGGAACATTCTAGAAAGACATAATAAAGACAGAAGAAGTATTCCAGGAAAGGCAAGTAATTGAACAGAGGGGGATAAAGGGAGCCAGCAACAGGAAAATAACATGACAAGTATAAGCCAATGCATATCAGTTATAATCATCAATGTCCATGGTCTCATTTCTCTAATCAAAAGAAACAGATTGGAAGAATAGATTAAGAAACAAAATTCAACAATATGCTATAAAAAAGAATCACATTAAATTAAAAAAGAAATTCATAGACTGCAAGTTAGAGAATAGAGAATACTCTATGCAACAGGAATCTCCCCCTAAAGAGTAAGATTAGCAATACTATTTGAAAACAAAGTGGATTTCAAGCCAAGACTGATTAGGAGAGACAAAAAAGTCACCAAATACTTGTTAATTAAACATATCAAAGGTAAAAGATAATAATCATAAATATGTATACATCAAATACTTATACATCAAACTATGTAAAACAAATATTGAAAGATGTGAAAAATCAGATAGCACCAATACAATTGTAATGGAGGACGGTAATCCCCTATTATCATAAATAGATCAACTAGATGAAAGACCGATAATAAAATAATATAACTGAACCAAACTTTTGAACAAGTGAGCTTAGTAGATGCTTCCTAAACCACAATATCACAATACACATTCTTGTCAGCTATGCATGACATATTCTCTCAAATATATCCCATATTAGTTGATAGAACATACTAATATAAATTCAAAAGAATTCAAATAATCCCATGGACGTTATCAGACAATAGGATAATGAAATTGGAAATCGTTAGCAGAAGAAACCACAAGAACTTCATAAATACATGAAAATTTAGTAACTCCCCCATGAGCAATCATTGGTTAAAGATGAAATTAAAGAAAAAAATAAATAGTTTCTACAATTAAGTGATAATGTCAGGATGCACACTAGAACTTATGGGAGGCAATAAAAACAGTCCTTTGAGGGAAATTTATAGGGATGAGCTTCCATTTCAGAAAAAGAGAGCAAGTTCAAATGAACAACTTAATAGTGAAACTCAAGTTTCTACAAAAAGAGGAGGACAAGCCCAAAACTTACATAAGAAGGAAAATAATAAAATCAGAGCAAATATTAATGCAATAGGTACTGAGAAAACAATGCAAAGAATTAGTGAATTGTACAACTTGTTCTTTGCCTGATTAAAATTGACAAACACTTAGCCGACCTCATCCAACTATGAAAGAAGAAGCTCAAATTGATGCAGTTCGGAGGAAATCACAAGAGATACTGCAGAATTCCAGCTGATCATCAACATGTAACTTAAGACGTTGTATTTTAATAAGATAGAAATCACAAGAGGAATTTAAAGACTTAAGTACATATGAATTACCAAAGCTGAATCAAGAAGATATGAAACTTCTAAATAAGCCAATATCAGTCAATGAAATTGAAGATGTCACTAAAATCTTACCAATAAAGGCAAGTGCAGATGCTGATGGATGTACTGCTAAATTCTATAAGAAATTTAGAAGACACTCTTCCATTACTTCTCAAACTCTTTAATCAATTTGAAAGAAACAATATTCCCAGACTCATTGGTGGAAGCAAAAATTACCCTGATACCAAAACTAGAAAAGAGTCCAACAAAAAAGGAGAACTACAGGCCAATGTACTGAATGAACAAAGATGCAAAAATTCTCAATGGTATACTACCAAGCAGAATACAGTAAGTCATCACAAAGATCATGTACATAATGACCAAGGACAATTCATCCAGGGACTAAGACATCTTTCAGCATATGCAAATCAATATATTAACTGAACCAAGGGCAAAAAGCATGTGATTATTTCAATAGATGCAGCAAAATAGTTTGACAAAGTCCAAAAGCAATTCATGATTAAAAAGACCCATACAGAATCATTTGTGCAACTGTGCTCGGTGAACTGCAGAAGGCTCAAGTCCTGCGTATCGCTTCTACCAGAATTATGGTCAAGCCCCTCCTTAGTGCAAATCAATAATAGTTCTTCAAGTCTGCAATGAAAAATGGCCTCTAATACAAGTACTTTGCAAAAATTGGGAAACAAGCATAATGGAAAAAGTAAAAAAGTTGAGGAAGCAGAATCTGAAGAATTTGTGGTAGAGAAAGTACTGGACCACATGTAGTGAATGGGAAGGTGGAGTATTTTCTGAAGTAGAAAATACAGGGAAACCTGAAGAAAATTTAGATTGTCCAGAGTTAATTGGAGCATTTCTTAATTAGCAAAAAAGCTGGTAAAGAAAAAGATGATGCAAAAAGAAAATCCTTATCTGACACTGAATCTGCTGACAGCAAGTCAAAGAAAAAGGAGACGCTGCTGGAGGTCTTGATCCTGCACTAATAAATGGCACCACGGATAGTAGTGAAGAACTGATGTTCCTCATGAAAGGACATGAACTGTCAGGGCTCTTGTTCAATACAGGTTTAGAAATAGTTGAGCAATTAGACAGGAAAAATAAGTATAAAAGAAATAAGGCTAGGAAAGAAAGAAAGACATCAAATTATTACTTGTGGATTACATGATACTTTACTTAGAAGACCCAAAAACCCCACTGAAAAACTTCTAGATTTAATTACCAAATTCAGTTGCATAGCTAGATACAAATTAGGACCTCCACTCAAAGATCAATAGCATTCCTACACACATATTACAGGCTGAATGAGAGAAAAACTCAGGAAACAACCTATTTATTTCACAATGGAATCCAAAAAGGAAAGAAAGAAAAACAAAAGTAAATATCTAGTAATGAATTTAATGAAGAAGGTAATGAAGTTTTTTTTACACTGAAAATTACAGTACTCTGAAAAAGCAGGTCAAAGTCGGTATCAGAAAATGAAAAGATATCTGTTGCTCTTCAGTAGGAAGAACCAATGAAGTGAAAATGGCCATACTTCCAAATTCCATTTAATGCAATTCAGATCAAAATATCAATAGCCTATCTCAAAGAATTGGAAAACATCTAAAATTTATGTTGAACCAGAAGAAAATTCAGAACAGTAAAAGCAATTCTGAGCACAAAGGCAAGCTGGAGGCATCATAATCCAACTGGAAATTATACCACAAAGCTATTTTAATTAAAATAGAATGCTATGCACGCATGCATGCACATGCATGCACACACACACACACATACACACACACACACACAGACCCAAGGATCAATGGAACAAATTAGAAGATGAAAAATGAACTCCAAATATACTAAGTCACCTTTTCTTTGACAAAGGAGCCAAATGCATTCACTGAGAGGATGATTGCCTCTTTAATAACTAGTGCTGGCAAAACTGGCTTTTCATATGCTAAAGACTAAAGCTAGATCCATATCTGTCACCATGTACAAAACTAAAATTGAAATGTATCAGAGAACTACATACCAAAATTGAAACATTAAATCTGTGGGAAGATAAAATAGGTAGAACTATTGAACACATTGGTGTAAGCAGACTTTGTAGACAAAACCCAATCATAAAAAAATGGTCATGAATGGCTAGAATCTCATGTTATTAAAAAGGATTTGCACAACAAAATCTACCACAAACAGAATGACGAGACAACCCATAGTGTGGGAAAACGTTTTTGCCAGGTCTTCCTCATACAGAACTATGTCTGGAATATATAAAGAACTCAAAACAAAAAAAAAAACATATCTTCCAAAGTCAAAGATGCACTTCAAAGTGGATATCTGAAGCAAATAGACACTTCTCAGATGAAGAAGTAAAAAAATGACAAATTAATACACAAAATATGTTCCACATTACTGTCCATTAGGGAAGTGAAAATTGAAACAATTTTGATTTTCCATCTCATTCCAGAAAGAGAGGCTATTTCAAACAAAACAACCAGTAACAAATGCTAGTATGGCTTTGGGTAGAGAGAAATCTTCTCCACTGTTTGCAGTTTCACTGGTGTGGAAATTAGTGTGGAGGTTTCTCCAAAAACTGAAACTACAGGCTCCATTTTACCCAGCTATTTCCTTTCTTGATTTCTTCCTGAAAGAATTAGAAGGATCACACCAGAGTCGTATATACACACCGTGTCTATAGCTACACAACTTATAATGACTGACTCCACATACAGAGTTGGTGAAGGTGGAAATTCTAAACATTAACTACTATTTTCAAAAACCTGATGGAAATTATTAGTACAATCCTCTCAGCCATCTTGCTGGATGTTTTCCCCCTTCCCATTTTTCCTATTCTCTTTTCTCTCATCTTTGTTGTTTAGTCCTTAATTTCAAATTTTCTGTCGTACTGTATCTATTATGCCTTTCAGGTTTTATTTATTCTTTCAGGTTCTTACGCTAGTGAGACAATATGACATTTACACACATGGATCTGATTTATTTAATTTTGAGTGTAGTCTCCAGTGGCACCCACTTGCCTATGAAGGCTTTGAGTTTGTCTTTCTCTACAGCATATTCTGTATGCGGATATCTTCGATCTGAGCAACTACATAGAGGACAGAAATGTGTAATGCAAACCCCATGATGAAGTATCTCTCAACTTGCTCTTCTAAATGTGTACCATTTCTAATGTTCTTTCGATTATTATACTGTCTTTAAAAATATTTTTTAAGCAAAAACAAGAAAAAATTAAAATTTCTTGAAAGCAAGTGTTAATATTCAATTATTTGGTGAATCATGCATAACCATATCTGTTAATCTGAGCAACAGATTTGGTGATAAAAATAGATAATATAACAACCACTGTTAATTAGCTATTCCTATTTTGAAAATCTGTAACATATGTATTATTGTATGTTGCCCTGTTTCTGTCTTTTATTTCTATTTGTTTTTGCTTCTGTTTTTACTCTTCAAAATAAAATTAAATTAAACTAGAAAACAAATAGCTGAATCTTAAAAGCACCTCAAGTGCTAATCAGTATTGGATAAAGAACATGTGGGGGGTTTATACAATGGAATAAAAATAATAAATAAATGGATAAATTTGAGACATTTCTAGCTAAATGGATGAACCTTAAGACCATACTCTTAACTGAAATAAATTGGACATACATGTTTAAGTACCATATTGTTTCTCAGGCGTTAAAAACTGAAAAATGTAAATAAAGAGCTAAATATACAGTAGATAGTGGGCAATGTGAAGAAAATATTCAGATGAGAAGAGAATCAGGTGTGGGGTAGGGGTAAGGAAAGAAGGGACAAGAAAAAGAATAGAAAGAAAAACATAGAGGGCCAGCAATATAGTTTAGTGGACTAAGTGCTTGCTTAGTTGAGGGGCCAGGGTTAACTAAGGGGCCAGGGTTAACTAAGGGGCCAGGGTTCGATTCCTGGCTCTGCACGCCACACTGGACCACCATGGGGCACGCTGAGCCGACGATGGAGTCCAGGTGTGGTGAGGCGCACCTGTAATCCCAGCATTTGGGAGGCAGAAATCGGGAGGATCACTACGAGTCTGGACTGTGTAGTGAGACCCTGCACAAAAAATAAATAAATAAAAAATAAAAGATTTTTAAAACAAGAAAGAAAACATAGAAACAAAGATTTTGCAAAAAGGAGAAGTTGCAGGTAGAGGAGGGGCATAGGAAAAAAAGAACCAAGATATATTACATGCAGGTACAAGTTCCCCATGCTATATATATATATATATATATATATATATATATATATATATATAATTTTGTGTTTGTCTTGTTCTGTGTCTGTTTTATTATTTTGTGGCGGATTGTATATATCATAAAATCTAAACAAAATTTTATCACATAACCAGAGTAACAAGAATATTCTTCCATCAAGAAATGTATTCTTTTCAGAAATTTAAGTGGGCTATGACTTGGGTGCATCCAATGACTTACGTTTTTCATGTCACATGTATTAGTAGAATTTGTCAGAATATTAATTTAAATATCATGTATATACTTAAAACAAATATTAATAAAAATAGGAATTTAAAATATTTAATCAAGAAATCAATCAAAAATATAATCATGTGATAATGTATTCAGTTCTGAAAGGGAAACAGAAACATTTGTTACTTAGCCTTAGAATGAAATCCTGAGCTGATACAGACATACTGTCACTCAGCAGTAGCCAAACAATTTAATTTTTCGCTCCGTTAAATCCAAACTCCATTCTTCACAAAATGGTAGACCCCCCCACATGTTTACAAAAAATAGCGTCCAATAAATCCAGAAATATGAATGTTTTATTGAGTTAATGCTTTAGGCAGACACAGAAAGATGTTTGAGATCACATCACCGTACTCTACCCATGTGGGAGCACTAGAAATTTGATCTATAGGTACCATAAACTAACCTGTGCTGTATCAAATAGACTCATGTTTTTGTAGATATAATGCAAAAAAAAGAGAAAAATAGCTCAGTATGTCATTGTGTTCATATTGAAATGGACTTTTTTGAACACAATACATACAGTATTAGAGGATTTTCCTGCCTTTTCATTCTATCATTTTAGAAGATTTAAAACTGTGTATGTGACTTAAGCTCTACTCCTCTCACCGTGCACGGCTGCTCAACTGCAGTGCTCCCGTCTAATTCACTATACTAAAAAATAAGCTATGCCCATAGCACTTGTGTGAACAACAAAGTAGTATTTTTAATTATTTTTAGTTTTTTAAAAGAGTATAAAATAGTATTAAAACAGAAAAAATACAAACGATACAGAATGTCACTAAACAAAATATGAATTTGACAGTATTTGTTGTATTGCCCAGTGTTGTCTTCAAATTAATTGTTCATATTACCCAATATATGCATGCAAAATTGGAAGAAGAAAGAAAAAAAATATAAAGAATTAAGAGGAGAGAAAAAAGAAAAAATTAAACAAAGTATAGAAAACAAATTAAGCATTCACTGCTCCTTTCCATAGGCCGGCAGAAATCAGCAGTACAATTTTCCAGATCATCTTGCCTACCTCCATAGATACATCTCTCTCCCGCGCCCCTCTTCTGTCCTTTTCCCATCTCAGTAACTCCTTCCTTTTGAACAGATTCATTCCCTTTCGCCAGTATTTACTGTACTCTCCAGATTTTATTTTCTCTCTTAGGTTCTAATACTAATGAGACAATGCAGCGTTTGCATAGGAGTCTCATTTAATCCACTTAAAATGATGGTCTCTAGTTGCAGCCATTCACCAGTAAAAGCCTCAAGTTTATCTTTTTTTAATAGCTGATCAATATTCCATTGTGTAACAATAGTAAAACTACCACATCGTCTTTATCCATCCCTCAGATCATGGCCTTTGTGTTGTTCCCCAGATTTAGCTATGACAAACTGTGGTGCTATAAACACGCCTGCACATGTATCACTGTAATATGAGGTCCTCAGTTTTTCTGGAAAAATGCCCAGGAGGGGAATAGCTTGGTTGTTGTGGAATTGCCAGTCCTGGAGTGCTGAGCACGCTCCACACTGACTTGTGTAGTTATTGAGCCAGCCTACATTCCCACAGGAGCAGAGAAGTGCCTCTTTTCCCCACAGCCCCTCCAGTATTTGTTATTGGTGGCCTTCTTGATGATAGCCATTCTTTCTGGGTTGAGATGGAATCTCGGTGTTGTTTTAAATCGTATTTCTTGAATGACCAATGACTTTGAACATTTTTCATGTATTTATTGTCATTTGTATTTCTTTATCTGAGAAGTATATAATCGTCACAGATGGCCATTTTTGGATTGGGTCTTTGAATTTTGAATATATCTGATTTTTTAAAATTATTGATATGTGCTAGGGCTGGCCTGATAGCTCAGTGCACTAAAGCTCCTGCTTAAGCAGAGTGCAGTGGCTGAGATTCGAACCCCGCCTGCTGTGCCAGCTCCACCCACGGTGTGCACTGAGGTGGCCAGTGAGACTGGGCGTGGTAGCGTGCACCTGTTATTCCAGCACTTGGGAGGCTGAAAATAAGAGAATCACTATGAGTCCGA